>VDFB02182345.1:154262-260798 GCA_007258455.2 Sequoia sempervirens
AACAAAGTGAAGACGTCAGAGAGAACAGGAGTACGAATCTTTAGACAACAAACCAGGTGAGACACGTCACTTAGTTTTAGTATATGCTTTTCCTTAAAGACGACATGAATTATGGGACTGGCTTCCATCGATCTGTATGTGTAGATTCTAAGATTTATTATATTTTTCATACTTCCTGAATAAATCGCATATGGGCATAGGGCCAAGGTGATTAGCATCAAATATTGAAACTAACGGACTCTACAGTCCCAGAACTATAATAGGTTGATTGGTAATATGCATACCTGGGAACAGATGTCTGAATTGATGCAACTAAAATTATAGGAATTTAACATTGAGACTGCAGGTTACTTGGTTAGAGTAAAATAAGCCAGATAGGCATGCATAATGGATTAATTAATTATTGCATTCTCATATTTGAATTATTTAATACTGTTTGCATACATGGAACTAATGTTGATTGGAAATCTATTGTATTGTATCTTGATGAAGAGTCTATAGACATAAGTTTCTACTCCTTTATTCGTATACACTGTTATATTACCATATTGGGTTGTATGCCTTTGTTTTCTCTCATAGCATAATAAATACAAATGCAAACGAATTGCTAGTGATTGTATATATGTAAATTGTATCAACTATCTTCAATCTAATTGTGGTCCTGTCAGGAGAGGTGAGTCATCACTTAAGTGGTTTGTCTATAGACCCCATCCAGGTTCTGCCCCATTGGCCTAGAGCAATGGTTGGGAATTCTGCCCCATTGGCCCGAAGCAAAGGTTGGGTCATGGAGGGATGGGGGTTCCACCTAGGCATTTTTCCCGGTAGGCCCAAGATAAGGGTTGGGAAATAGGAGGTGGTAGACCGTTGGCCCCTTAGGGATTCTCCTCTCCTAATGGGATGAGTGATCTTCTTCATGTTGCAATCTTCTTGTTATTATTATGTATGATTTCTAGATATTAGATAGTAAAGCTAACGCATAGGGATATGGATGTGTCCACATATGATGTTGCAGGTTGCAAAAGAATAGAGGCTTGAAACCTTTTTTTCAAACATTCCAAAAAAATGTTCAATTTGCATCTTTACATTATCAGTTAACTTCTTATCAACACATGGAAGCCTCCCACTAAAATCCCACGTATCATTTTGAAGAGGACTATTGAGTCTTCCTCTTCTTGAAAGTGCTCTATTCAATGTTTTACAATTTAGATTTAAATCAATACAACTTTGACTCATTAAACGAGCCCTTCTCAAATGATGGCTTACTAGTGATGTTGTGACCACTCTACAAGCAACCCTTTTATTTTTCCTTACTAGTCTTTCCAATAGAAGTTAGAGCATTAAGAAGATTTTTGACAATAATACTATTTTTTTTTTAACTTTTTGGTGACACAAATCTTCAATTTTCTTAATAATGGTCTCATTTTGTAAGACTTTAGCAATTGCACAAAAAAATGGCATTGTTCGGTTAATGTCTTATCGAAAAAGTATTCATTGAACATATTGGTAGCCCACAACTGAACCGTTCGTGGTGACCTTTTTCCTTGAAGATTATCTATTATTTTTTCATCTATTTCAAGCAACCATTTAGGGGTTCTCATGTAATTAGGTTTTACATAAGGTTCATTTTCAACATTTTCGATAACAATTCCAACATTTTCATTTTCAATTTCAATATGATGTTTAATATTTTCAAATTCTATTTCATCTTCACTTAATGAATCAACATTTAATGGTCCGGAAGAAACTTCAACTTGAGTATTTGTCATACCTTGTCTTCTTTTCCTATGCCTTTCTCTATCTTTTGCTCTATATGCTTCAATTTGATATGTTGTTAGTTTCCTCATTGCTTTTCTCTTACAACGACTACTACTCTTCATTGCACAAACAAAAAAACACACAAATGATTTTAAAAGTTAATAATGTGTAAAAGAATCTCCCAAAAGATGAATTTTGCCTTATACGGACAAAAAGCACGAGATTTCAGCGACAAAAGGAATGTGGGGACCGTTAGAATGCTCAAAATGGTCTCATTTTTTTTTTTATATAACTCAGTAAATGGATATCCATTATGTTTTGCACAATATGTAACCTATTGTTGCTTGTGCTTCTATTTTCTTAACCTATAGCAAACAAAACAAATACCAGTTTACTTTAGTTTTAAGAATTATTATTAGCATAATATTATTAATAGATTATATTATGATATATATATTTAATATATATTAATATACTAAATTAATATATTATATATATTTATATAATATATATTATATATTATTATTATTATTAAGGTATATATTAAATTAATATAGTATATAGTATATAAATTATATATTATATAAATATCTCTCTCTCCCTCCCTCCCCCTCTCCTCTCCCCTCTCACTCTCAAGTCCCTCCCACACCCTCTCTCTCTCTTTCTCTCTCTCTCTCCCTCTCCCTCTCTATCTCCCACTCTCCCTCTCTCTCTCTCTCCCCCTTTTAACTTATATATATTTATATAATATATTTATTATATATATTAATAATATTATTATTAAGGTATATATTATATAGTATATAAATTATATTATATATTAATATGTATGCATAGGGGAAGCTTCAAAACCTATACAATAAATAGCGGATATCTATTACAAATAGATGAATGGATATCCGTTAGCGTTCAATTTTTATAAACCAAATAACACATAAAACCAATATTATGTATTAATAATATATAATAAATGTATCATATAAATTAATATATCATAATATATTATATATTATATATTATGATATATTATATATAGTATTATTTAATATATATACTATATATTATATATTATATAATATATTATTTAAATATACTATTTAATATATATACTATATATTATATATTATATATCTTATACTATCTCCCTCCCTAGCTTTGGCACTACTACTTATATCTAACTTGTATTTAGTATTAAACTTTTGAACACAGTAATTAAGCATTTTGTTATCAAAATCCCGACCTCCCAAATGCATATCCCCTCTAACAATCTTGACAACAATATTACCCTTTCAAATAGAAAGAACCGATACATCAAACGTACCTCCACCCAAATAGAAGACAAGAATGCTTCTTTCTCTAATGAATACATTATGGAAGCCATAAGTTATAGTTGTGGCCATTGGCTTGATAATTGTTCGCATGACATTGAGGCCTGCAATCTTATCAACATCCTTGGTCGTCTTTTGTGCATCATTAAAATAAGCAAGCATAGTACAATAACAACATTCTTCAACTTACATTAAAATAAGTAGCATGCATGAGATCTCTTCAAGAAAAAATAAATCTCTTTCATCTATTGTTAGGATCTATGACAATTGCATGTGTATGCTTAACGATTACAACGATTAATTTGAAGGTCTTAAAAACGTAATTTAAATGCTTAAATAAACACAACAATAATAAAGTGATGAAATTATCAGCAAAGAGAAAGAAGAGAGAAGACAAGACAAAACACAAGTTGATAATGGAGTTTGCCAATATCGATACGTCTCTAGGTCCCTCTCCAATAGAGTGATTGATCCTTGATTATGCTCCAAAACAGATACAAGGCTTCAACTTGACAAAGTGTTGAGTCTCCTGTGAGCTACAAAGTTCATCTCCTTCAAGTGCAGCGGCATGACACTCCTTCGTCACATAGAGGAACACTCAATTCTCCAGAATAGTTCTCTCACAAACACCACTTACCTCAACTCTTAGGCTACCCTCCCTTTTTATACACAATTATTTCCCAATATGGTTCATAACCATGGGATTTTTACAATCTCTCATTTACAACAAAAATCTTTGAAAATCCCCCCTAATTACAATAATAATCTCACATAATCCCCTTATAATACACTTTCAAAAATGCTTAACCCCTTAATATTTTCTTGAAATTCCTTAAAAAGCTCTTAATAATCTTTTAAATTCATTTTAAGCCCCTTTTAATTTCATATTCTCAGGCTTAGAAATCTTAACAAGGTTTAAATTTGTTTAAATAGGGGTTATTGTTTTAACTATAGCAAATTTGGCTTTTATTGTTCTTTAAATACCACTGAGCCCCACTTATTGCTCAACACCACTCGTGGTGTAGTGGTAGAGAGGATTATTAGGGGGGAGGTTGATGGTTTGACCCTCGCCCCTTCCAATTTTAAAACTCAATTTTAAATTGGTCTTCATCAAAATTAACTAACGCCATATATGGTGTAGCGCATTTTGTGTGGAGTGACGATGGAGGGCTTGACTTGTGTGGCAGAGGTTAAGGGGTCGAATCTCCATCCAACATTTTAGTAGACAGTTCAAACAAATGAACCCGGCCACTAAAACAACTCAATAAGGGTGCCACATGGTACCTAGTGATTGGGCCATGGGGCACCCAATGATTCGCCAACCAAAGACACATCAAATGCCACTTCAGAAGTCGTATGTTAACTCAGATGCTACATCACCTACCTAGTCAGATCCACATGTGTATGGACTACCATGTGTTAGAGCTTGATTCATCCATGTCATCATCCGTACTGTATGGCCTACTTCCTTAACATGCTGACACCATTATTGTATTGTCTAGTCAACCCTCAACTTTGATTGGTCATATCTTCGACGTACAGGCTTCGATTCAAGTGAAATGAGCAGTGTTGGATTCATGGTGACGAGCTCTTCATTTTGACGATGTTTTCAACCAATTCTAGAATGATCATTTTTTTGGCATCCTACCTCTAGTCCCATGTTTGACCCAACTTTGACTGAGCATATCTTGAGCATACAAGCTCCTTTTGACCCTGTTCAAGTTGCATTGGGTTCATTTTTCTAAGCACTTTGACATGATGACAATTTTGGGAGCATATGGGACACTTCAAATTTTGGTGAAAATTATCCACCGAGATCAATCCACCCCACTAGAGAGCTTTTGGACCTCCGAAAACTTAATTACTCATAAAGTAAGTGAGGGTAAAGTTCCCTCACTTTACCAATCTCCATCCATTTTTCCTTGCTTTGATTCATCCCCTTCAACCCCACTCTAAGGTACTCAACAACTCCTCTTCATGAAGTCCTAACATTCTTGTCTAAGATGACATCCTCTTGCAACTTTGACATATACTCAGGTGAAAGATCATCAATTGATGGAACCTAAATGTCCATGTCTTCATCTAGTATCATTGAAGGCTCATACAACTTTATATTCTCTACATTCACAACTAAGTAGATATGCATGTATGGAGGAAGATTTAGGCGGAAGGCATTGGTACTGATCTTTTCCAAGATCTCAAAGGGACCATACCTAATCGACTTGAGCTTCCTTCCTTCACCTCACATTCTTTCCTTGTTGATATGTAACCAAACTCGGTCACCAACCTAAAAATGATGATCAATGTGTTGCTTATCATGTCGGGCTTGTACCTTTCCTGGCTCTTCTCCATTTTTTCTTCAACCGCCTAATGAATTACTTGGACTTTCTGGATGAACTTCAAAGCATTCTCTACATCATGGCGTCCATCTTCAACATTGTCCTTCCCAAAAGCAAAGTCCATCGGTGGTTTTTGCAGATACCCAAAACATGTTTCAAAAGGAGATCTTTTTGTAGAAGAGTGTGCTACATGATTGTAAGCATGCTACAAGTAATGTAGACTTTCATCCCATAACTTAGGATGCTTACTGCAGTAGCCTCTAAGAAGATGCACAACTATCTTGTTCACTACCTCTGTTTGTCCATCAATTTGTGGATGGAAAGCTATACTTTTCTTCATTCTAGTGTCCATGAGTTCCCATAATGTTGACTGAAATTCCCCCAAGAATCGAGAATCTCGATCTGATACAATAGAAGTAGGAAGCCCAAAATGAACCCATACAAATTGAAAGTATAGATGTGCTATCAGTTCAACTGTGACCTATTTTTTACAAGGCATTAGAATGCACATTTTACTGAACCTATCCACTACCACAAACAGATAATCATGGACTTTCCCAGACATTGGTAGTCCCCCAAAAAATTCCATAGAAACACTCTCCCATGGATAGGATGGTACAAATAGAGATGTGTACAACCCTAATTTCCTATTGATAGGCTTGCTTGTTGCGCACATTACACATCCTATAATATTCTTGGATATAGTTTCTTGCATACGAGACCAATAACAATATTTTTGTAGTTGTGACATTGTTTTGCTTACCCCAAAGTGTCTAGCAATCAATGACATGTGCGCTTCTTTGATTACTTGTTCTTGTTCATATTTTGCAATACATAACTTTCCTAAATGAAACAACAATTTGTTTTGCACATAGTAATCTTTCTCTTCTACATGTTTTCCTACAGTTAGAGTTGAATAAATATCCTTAAAGTCTTTGTTGTTAGCATATTGTTCCTGAAAAATTTCATGGACCATAGAACTACCTTGAAGGATAACCATAGCATTCATGATAGGAGGACTAGACAATATATTTGCTACTTTATTGTGGACACCTTTATTATACTTAATAACCAAATGAAATTGTTGAAGAAAACCCATCCACCTAAAGTGCCTACGTTGTTTCAGTTTGGATTGTGAGTGCAAGTATTGAAGTGTCTAGTGATCAGTGTGGATTATAGTTTCTTTACCCGTTAATAAGTATTTCCATTTTTTAACACTTTGAACTAATGCATAAAGTTCCTTATCATAAGTAGGATAGTTACTTACTACAGTTGTAAAGGTTTCAGAGTTATAGCAGATTGGTTTACCTCCTTGCATGAGTACTACTCCCATGGAAAACCCACTTGCATTTGTCTCAATTTTGAACAGTTTTTTTAGATCTGGTAAAGCCAGAACTGGTGTGGTGCTCAACTTTTCCTTCAAAGTGTTGAAGGCCTTTTGTTGCAGACCTCCCCCTTGGAATGTTGTCTTTGTATTGTTTAACGCGTGCAATGGAGATGCAATGTAGGAGAAGTTGGCGATGAACTTCCTCTAATACTGAAATGCACCTAAGAAACTTTTGACTTTTGTGACTATACTTGGCTTAGGCCATTTTACAATAACTTCAACCTTTGCAGGGTCTAGTTTCAATTGACCACTTCCTACGACATAGCCTAAGTACACTAAGGATGTTTTAGCGAATTCTCATTTCGACATCTTTACAAAAAGTTTTTCTTTTCTCAAAACATCAAAAACTTTCTTTACATGACTTACACACTCTTCCCAAGTTTGATTGAATACAAGTATATCATCTATATAAACTATGAAAAACTCATCAACGAAAGGATGAAAGACATCATTCATGACTCTCATAAAGGTAGTTGGTGCATTACAAAGCCCAAAGGGAATGACCAACCACTCAAATAGTCCTTGTTTTGTCTTGAATGCAGTTTTCCAAATATCATTTTCTGCAATTCTTATCTAATGATATCCACTACGCAAGTCTAACTTAGTGAAATAAACTGCATGTTTCAATTGATCAAGCAAATCATCTATTCGAGGAAGAGGATACATGTTCTTTACCATTATCTTGTTCAGGGTTATGTAGTCGATGCACAAACTCCAAGAATCGTCTTTCTTTGGCACCGACATAATTAGAGAACCACAAGGAGAGGTACTTAGATGAATAACTCCTAAACCTGCTTCTTGATTTCCTCATTCTACATAACTGATAGACGGTACATGTCGATGTTTGGAAGAGGCACATCCTATTGTAATTGGATTTCATGTTGTATCTCTCTTTGGTGGCAATCCCTTTGGCTCCTGAAATAAGTCATCATAGGCAGAAACTACTTTGACCAATTCAACTTTATGTTTTAGATCACACCCTTTGAATGCCTCATATGTATCATCTTTTGTGGATTTTGCAATCAATAATACAAAGTTCTTACTAGCATTGACTAACCTCTTCATTTTCCCAGTATTCACCAAGGTTAGATTAGTCTTAATTTTACGTGCACCTACAATGAATTCTTTAACATCCTTAAAAAGGTGTTATTTGTTTTTCCCCTATAAAAGATTTCCTTTTGGTCATAAAGATAGGGACTCCCTAGTACAAGACCAAAAATATCTAAAGGAACCACATCAACTTCTACCTCATCTATAAAGTTTGCATTGATAGCAAATCTTAACTTACATTACTTCGTTACCTATAACTATGCATCATTACAAACACATCCAAGTGGATATGGCTTCGGATGAGGTGTTGTAGCCAAGTTAAGTTTCTTAACAACTTCTTCAGGTATCAAATTTACTTGAGATCCTGTATCAAACAAAGTATCAACCTTAGTATGCTTTGTTACAACCCGAATATGAAATAACTCATTTCTTTGATTATCAATCTTAGGTGGAGAAGATTCTTTACTTGCACTTGCACTTGCATTTGAAAAAATTCTATTAGAAGAAATAGATATACCTTTTCCTTTACCTTGGATCCTAACAGCAACAATCTTTGTCTCATTCTCAGAGTCAAATCCAAGATCCTCTTGTACTATAGCAGCAATCTTCTATTTTCCTTTGTTTCCTCCATATTTCTTTGGCCTTAGTTCCAAATGCAGCTTCCAACACTTTGAGTTATCATGCCCCTCCTTCTTGCAATGGGAGCATGTGGTCTTATCACCCTCCTTCTTGATGGTTGCTATATTTTCCCCTTTTCTTTGCCTTTGGATTTACCTTCAAGCTTAGATGGCTTCTTGTCAAACTTTTCATTGAAAGTATTCTTACCTCTTGACTCTAAATGTGTGGCTTGTACACATACTTCATCCAAATTATTAGGATTTAAAACCAAAATGGTATGCCTTAAGTAAGAATGAAGGCCACCTATATACTTGAGAAATGTGTCTTGGGTGTATAATGGAACATTAAGTGCAATAGCCCGCTTCCTAAATTCATGAGTATAGTATTGGACAGATTGACCCTTACCCTGCCTGAAATTTTTCCAGTTCATAGTTAACTGTTGCATATGGACTAAGGGATAAATTTTCTTTTTAAGGGAAACTTTAAACTCCATCCAATTTAAATTGACACTACCATGAGGAGCAATTTATGCCTGAGTTTTCCTCTCCCACTAGGTGAGAGTCGTTCCTTCCAACCGAAGAGTAGCTAATTGGATTTTAGAAGCATCATCTAAAAGGCCTTGAATCCTAAAGTACACTTCTACTTGTTGAACCCAATAATCGAATTTCTCAGCATTTAACTCTCCACAATATTTAGGTAGTTCAAATTTTACATCCAATTTGATTATAGGCTTCTTATGTGCACTTTTGAAAGGATTAACAGAAGAAGTAGAATTAAAAGAAGAAGATGGAGAAGATGGAGAAGATGGAGAAGATGGAAATGGAGGAGTTTTTGGAGGCTCTTCATCACCTTCTTCTCTTTTCCCTTTGTCTTTTCGATCTTCATCATCCTCACGCTTTTCTCGCTTTGACGATCCTTTTCCACACTTCTTTCATTCTTGCTTTTCCTGGTAGAGCTCTTCCACCATGGCCTTCATGTCAAGAAAGGCTCGTTGAAAACTCTTCTCATCGAGCTTGGAACTCTTTCCAACTTCGGTTTCTTCCATCTTTGACGATGGAAAGATTCTACATTTACTGATCTCAAGATTGAATTTTGCAAGCGTTCCTTCACCTTGTTGGCTCCTGGATCAAGTTAGCATCCACTTCTACAATACTAGTCAAACAAAGCTTTGATACCAACTTGATCTGTTGTTAGGATCTATGACAATTGCATGTGTACGCTTAATGATTACAACGATCAATTTGAAGGTCTTAAAAACGTAATTGAAATGCTTAAATAAACACAACAATAATAAAGTGATGAAATTATCAATAAAGAGAAAGAAGAGAGGAGACAAGACAAAACACAAGTTGATAACGAAGTTCGCCAATATGGCTACATCTCTGGGTCCCTCTCCAACAGAGTGATTGATCCTTGATTATGCTCCAAAACGGTTACAAGGCTTCAACTTGACAAAGTGTCAAGTCTCTTGTGAGCTACAAAGTTTGTTTGCTTCAAGCGCAACGGCATGACGCTCCTCCATCGCACAGAGATGAACACTCAATTCTCTAGAATAATTCTCTCACAAACACTACTTACCTCAACTCTTAGGCTACCCTCCCTTTTTATACACAATTATTTCCCAATATGGTTCATAGCCATGGGATTTTTTACAATCTCCCATTTACAACAAAAATCTTTGAAAATCCCCCCTAATTACAATAATAATCTCACATAATCCTCTTATAATATACTTAAAAAAATTCTTAACCCCTTAATATTTTCTTGAAATTCCTTAAAAAGCTCTTAATAATCTTTTAAATTCATTTTAAGCCCCTTTTAATTTCATATTCTCGGGCTTAGCAATCTTAACAAGGTTTAAATTTGTTTAAATAGGGGTTATTGTTTTAACTATAGAAAATTTGACTTTTATTGTTCTTTAAATACAACCGAGCCATGCTTATTGCTCAACACCACTCGTGGTGTAGTGGTAGAGAGGGTTATTATTGGTGGGGAGGTCGATGGTTCGACCCCCACCCCTTCCAATTTTAAATTGATCTTCATCAAAACTAACCGACACCATATATGGTGTGATGCATTATTAGCGACATGACAATTGAGGGCTTGACTTGTGTGGCAGAGGTTAAGGGGTTAAATCCCCATCCAATATTTGAGCAGATAGTTCAAACACATCAACCTGACCACCGGAACAACTCAACAGGGGTGCCACATGGCACCCAATGATTAGGCCACATGTCACCTAATGATTTGCTAGCCAAAGACACATCAAATGCCACTTTGGAAGTCATGCGTTGACTCAGACACCATGTCACCTGCCTAGTCAGATCCACATGTGTACAGACTGCCATGTGTTAGAGCCTGATTTGTCCATGTCATCATCAGTACTATACGGCCTACTTCGCTAACATGTTGATGTCATCATTGTACTGTCTAATCAACCCTCAACTTTGACCGGTCATATCTTCAATGTATGAGCTCTGATTCAAGTGAAACAAGCAGCGTTGGATTTGTGGCAACGAGCTCTTCATTTTGATGTTGTTTTTGAACAATTCTAGAATGATCATTTTTTTCCTTTGTGTCCACCACTAGTCCCCTGTTTGACCCAACTTTGACTAAGCATATCTAGAGCGTACGAGCTCCTTTTGACTCCATTCAAGTTGCATTGGGTTAGTTTTTTTGAGCACTTCGACATGGTGATAATTTTGGGAGCATATGGGACACTTCAAATTTTAGTGAAAAGTATCCACTTGGATCACTCTCTCTCAGGTCCCCTCCCACCCTAACTAGATAACTCTCTCTCTCTCTCTCTCCTCTCTCCCTCCCTCTTAGGTCTCTCCCTCCCTCTCAGGTCTTTCTCTCTTTCTCTATCTCCCTCACTCTTAGGTCCCTCCCACTCCCTCTCTCTCAGGTCTCTCCCTCCCTCTATCTTTCTCTCTTAGGTCTCTCCCACCCCCTCTCTCTCAACTCTCTCTCTCTCTTTCTCTCTCTCCCTCTCAACTCTCTCTCTCTCTTGTGAATTTTCCACACACTAATAAATATATAATATACTATGTATTAAATATTATATAATATTTAATATTTAATATATATACTATTGTGTGAGGGGGAAAATCATGGTGCGTAAACAAGATAAATGCAATGAAATAGATATCTAATCTAAATCAAAAAAACTAATCTAGATCTATTCCTTCACTCATTAAATGAAATTATAAAGCTAAAGAATTCAAAAGCGTTATTGAAAAAAGACAATAAACATGAATTCAAAAAAATACAATCTTACCATCTCGTGTTAGAGTATGTTCGCAAGATGTCGAGTTGTTCATATCACTGTGAAGCCTCCATTGTTGTGTGCGAGAAGCTTTGATGTTATGCGTGTGTTGGTTGATCGAAGATATGTTGAATCTTTTTCAATGGTGATTAGGAATATCGACAGTAATTCATTGTGCAAATGATGTTGATTCTTTGATCCCCTTTTTGTGAGGAAAGAGGTTTTTTATATAGAAATTGTGATTTGAAATGGATGATCAAGATTAAACAATGTTGAATCAAGATTGACAGTTGTTGAGAGGATTTAGAAATGAATCTTTTGTGCAAAATAGATTACATGATTAGTGTGATTGAATAAATAGATTGAATAATCTGTGGGATTGAGAAATACATTGATTAGTTAGGAATTAGATTGATCAATCATCAGGGGATCGTAATTTGCTCAATCAGGAAAGTGGTTGAGAATGATTAATTAATTGATTTAATTCATTCATTCATTTTGGATTTGAACGTGCAAATCAAGTTTGAATTTTGTAAACAAAGTTGCATTAGTTTGATTTTATTTTTGATAATGTTTTTGAATATTTTATTCAAATTTGGAGGGAAAGTGAGTCAATTAAATTATTATGATTTAATAATTTAATCAACTTAGGGGAATAAAGTGATTTAGCGATGTAATTAAATAATTGGTGTTATTTAACTAATCAGGATGAAATAAAGTTAGATTAGGAATTTATTAAATAAATGTAATTTATTTAATTGGTCAAAATTGAAGAAACGTGAATTAATTAAATAATGTTATATTATTCAATTAATAGAAGAAATAGGGTTTTAGGACTTTATTTAATAAATGGAATTTATTTATTTAGTCAAAAAATGATGAAAAGGTGAATTAATTAAATAATGTAGTTTATTCAATTAATAGGGGAAATAGGGTTTTAGGACTTTATTAAATAAATGGAATTTATTTAATTAGTCAAAAAATGATGAAAAGGTGAATTAATTAAATAATGTAGTTTATTCAATTAATAGGGGAAATAGGGTTTTAGGACTTTATTAAATAAATGGAATTTATTTAATTAGTCAAAAAATGATGAAAAGGTGAATTAATTAAATAATGTAGTATTATTCAATTAATAGGGGAAATTAGGGTTTTTGATGCAATTGATGTGAAATGCAGTGATACTTGATGATAATGATTTTGATGATGCGAAAATGTCATTTAAGATGTGTGATAAGTGTTAGGTCAATTTTACATGTCTACATTTTTCCCCTCTTTGATACAAAGTACGGGTTGCTTTGTTTCAAAGATCCAATGTTAAGATCAAGATTTTGAAAAAAAATTATGCCCCACTATGCCCCGGCGATCAGCAGAATGATGGTAGGACTCTGTGTTACCCCCTCAAGAGGTTGGCTGAAAAATTTGATTTTGAGGTCAAGCTCACGACACTATTCTATTTCAGTTCAGTTATGGAGAGGATGAAAAAATTAAGTCTATGGGTCCCTCATTGCTCATTCAAATGTTACTAGGAGCTCCTAATTTGAATGTATGAAGGTTCCCTAAGTGAAAATTAGAGTTTCCTAGTTAAAAATTAGGGTTTTTGAAGGTTAAAATAGGTAATTAGGGTTCTAATTACCTCATTTGTACTTTGAGCCTATAATGAATTCTTGTCTCTGAATTTCCCATTTTGTTAGTTGTCAAGGAGCAATTCCTAGGATTTAGGGAGCCCCACATCGTTTGGACTTGGTTCAAGAATTTGGACGGCTCGCAGACATCGATGCCCCAATATGTACCCTCTTGATTCTCGTTTTCATCTTTTTATGTTCTCATAATTTGTGCACAAAGTCAAACTAGTCAAAAGCGAGTTTTCTAGGTTTTAAGCGCTATTGAGTCAGTTTTAGCACATTTGTCATTTTGAAACTAGCGCTTTTGACATAACCTTGCGCACATGACTTCTTTTTGTGCATTTGACTTAAACTTTTTCCTTTGAAATTTTCTTTTGCTATGATTTTTTTCCTTTGTTTGCTCTTCGTCGTTTTTCATGCACTTGTGTTAAATTTTCTCTTTTGAGTAACATTTGAACTTTTTATTTTGGCACACTTGATTTTTTCCATCAACTTTGACCAAATGTCCTCACATTTGCCTATTTTTCGTGCTTTTGTTTGAAATTTCGTCGCTTTTGTGAGAAGTTCTTCACTTTTGAATTTTTGGAATTTTAAGTCTCATTGTTTGTCATTTTGAAGTTTGTTTTTCATTTTCAGAGTGCACCCTTGACATCATGGGTTGAATGATTGCAGGTGGTCCTTAAACCACTACAGTCGAGGGAGCAAGGACCTCAAGATCTTTTTGATTTTATTTGATGTTTTGGAGCGAGATTTTCTAGATGTAGTTAGGCTACGTCACATTCGTTACATGCCTCTCATCCGATGTCACACTGCGATGATGACCACACTCGTGGAGCAGTGGCATCCAGAGACTTCTTCATTCTATTTACCTACATGGGAGGCCACCATTACCCTCAAGGATGTGTGGATGATCCTTTGCATTCCTATCCATGGTGATTTTGTTACCTATCATGTTTGTCAAGGTACCCGCGCTTATGCGGCATGTGCTTGGTGTCAGACACTTGGAGGTTCGAGAATCTGAGATTGATTTATTAGAGTTTGTTGGTAGTGCTGACCCTATTTCCCTTGTTCTCTACGATTTTATTTTGGGGCTAGTTGTTCCTGATAGGAGAGGTTGCCAATTCCCTGTTGGATGGGGTATATGTATTGAGGAGATGTTTGAGCATGGGACTAGATATGCATGGGGTTCATATCTCCTTGCCCACCTATATAGAGATATGCATGAGGTTGTATATCGGGGTGGGAAATCTATTTCCACTGGTGTTTCTCTTTTGCATGTATGGGCTTGGGAGCACATTACAATTGCTTAGCCTAATGGTATTCAGGATCGTGCCCCTGATGATCCCTACTCTTATTGCTATGGAGACTTTCTATATTACACCTTGCTTGAGGATCTTTCGTACTAGTGTCATGTATTCGATGACATGCCAGGTATTGTTTGGAGACATTATATGGATTGTGATATATGACCCAAGGATCAGGAGCACCTAGTATACTATCGACAAACTAGGTGGTTGATTGGTCACTCTCACTCCCTTCTAGAGCAATATTTACCCGACAGAGTATGTAGGCAGTTTGGAGAGAGACAGGGCTAGTTTCATGATGCATATGAGGATCAGTTTGGTCAGACCACTAGAGAGGTATGTGTATGGGGTCATTAGGCTGATAGAGATGCTACCATTGTTGTGTTCAGAGTGCTTTCCCTAGTTGGATGGGGTAGGCCAGCAGGTTTAGCTGATCTGGGGACTAGTCTCGATTTTGATCAATGGTGGGCACGGTGGGTTCTAGTGAGATTTACAGATCCTAGGGGTGATCTCGTAGTCAGTAGGGCAGGAATTATAGGTCGGCACAAAGAGAGACAATGTCTTGAGATTCTAGTCAAGCAACTTGGTTAGGTCTGATAAAACGATGCACATGATGGTAAGGGTGATTAGATGCCTTAGGTTCAAGGTCAAGTTCCACGTCCCCCTCCACCACCTTGGGATGGAGGTGCACATTTGGTTGTGGAGATGGGGCAATGTTAGGTCATGGAGGCACAACTTGTCTTAGTGACAGCAAAGTGAGATGGCTTCAGATCTGAGTGAGATATAGAGATTGAGCATCGTCTCGTTGCCGAGACATAGTTGCAAGTTGTCACCATAGAGAGGAATAGTCTGAAGACAGAGCGATATAGTCTTCGTGCAAAGCAAGATCAATTATTAAAGAGGGCTATATACTACCAGACTCTGTATGATGCTTTTGTTCCTCATGCACAACAACGATCGAGATTTGGAGAGCCTAGTATTGTAGGTGGTGGTGTTGAGTCATTCTGTCAGACAACTAGATCCAGATGGTGATCCACAACCTAGTTTATAGAGTCCTCCCTTTTCTGTCAGGAAATGTTATATCTATACTTCATCTTTATGATGTTTATTGCTCAAAGCCTTCATATTGTAGACATTATTCTGTATATACATTCATCGGCCCGGTCGAGGCCTCATATATATGTATTATTTTGTATTATCCTATCACACTTGTTTCCATGATGATGGTGTACTATGACATTCTCCTTTTTTTATGATGATATATATGAGATATAACTTCTTTGATTCAACTCATTTATATGTTTATGTGATGATCATAGATGACTATAGATGATGATGTATGTTTATATATGTTTTTGTACTTTTTCTGATGTATGCATATGGTGTGAATGGATGGATCATGTATTGTTTCATATGATGTTTTATTATGGATGACCAATATATCGTTTTGATATATGATGTTGATATATGATGGATGTATGATGGATGTATGCCTTCTATTCATGATACATGATGTTTTCATTGCTTTATTATCATCATGATATGTCTTGATGACATTGTGGATGTAGGATGGATATGGTACTAATGATATTGTGATGCAGGATGGATGTTAGTTAGAAGAAATATTTGATGATGGATAGAAATTTGATGTTGTTAGTTGTTGATGTGTTGCTTTCACTTTTCTTAGAGGCTTCATACTTTGAACAATCCTATTTGATGTAGCAAATAGATATGATGCACTATGGTATTAATGACCAAGGTGACTTTGTATCCATTGCGTGGACTTTAACTCAACATACAAAGAATGTTCTTGTTCATACCAGACATATGGAAACTTTGTTTAAAATATATGGTTGGGTTGTGTTAAAACATATCAGACCAGTAACAAAAGAGGTATTAAGCACCTAATATGCCACTACTTCACAAAATGCTTCAAAAAAATATCCATACACTCAATAAAGTAAGTATTTTCCATGATAATCTCACAAAAATATCTTACAAACAACAAATCAAAATGATGCTCAATTGCCCCTATTCATTCTTCTCTAAATCCTTATGGACATCCTCTAGAGATCCTAGGAATGAGTCAATAAAATAAATCATAAAAATCATACTATAAAAAGATAAAAACGAAGTTACATTATCACTTGCCATATCTGTTTGAGGTTTCAGGGCTATTATCCGTTGCTGATCATGTCTATTGTAGGAACAAATCTATTAAGGCATATTCAAGATGTTGTTGGTGAATTGTCAAAAGATAGGTAGTTAATACTTTGGCATTGTTTCTGTCTTTTTTACAATCAAATCTTTGTGATTTTTTTTGCTTGAAAATTCTAACTGTTGATGTTTGCTTTGTTTGTTTGTCTATTTTTTCAAAGGGTGAAGATGATGATTGGTTTAGTATGGGTGAAAATTTTATCAGCGGATTGTGATGATGGAGATAGGACTTTTTTATTTTCAGAGTCTTATGATGCAGTTTTTGTTTTTTTCAAGGGACTAACCTAGGGCCTCGAGGGCTCATCAAAGATAAGACTTGCCTATGTTGTACACACAGAGGCTCATAGTTAGCTTGGTTTGGGAAGACCTTTCTCTTTTCTATTTTGTGAATGTTTTTGGATTTTGTATTTTTTTGACTAAGTTGAAATAAAGCATGATAGAAACCTAAATGGACTAACCTAAGGCCTTGGGGGTCGATCATAGATAAACCTTTCCTATGTTGTACATGTAGAGACCACATAGTTCGACTATTTGACTCAAATCGTAAACTTGTTTTTGGGATTTCAAACAACATTGATAACTTGGATTGATATTCCACTTCTAGTTATAGAGGATATGTTGCAGGAAATCTACTTGAACTAGCTATGAGGGTCAAGAAAATGTTGATATCTTAGACTGTTTGAGTGAAGGAATAATCCAACGATGTTTTTTTTATGTTTTTCAAATGTTTTTGGTTTTCATGTTTTGTAGCTATTTTTGATTTTGTTGTTTTTGACCATGATAGGATTCATAAAGATCTAACCCATGACCAGCTTCGGGAAGTTTCCCCCAGTTTGAGACAAGACTACTTTCCTAAATTAGTACCAAGCCATGGTTGGACACATGTTTTATTATGAGACGAATGGGTGGATGTTGTGGGTAGTACCGATAGATAACGATGCAAGTCTTATTCAAACATAGCACATGTTTTCTAGGTTTTCACTACGGTACATGTTTTATGAGTGCCACAAAGTATTTTTCACTTAAGGAATGTTTTATTTCTCTTTACTAATTTTCTTGCTTTTTGATTTTTTTCTCTTTTTTATCTTTCCATTTTTATTTTTTTATCTTTCCATTTTTATTTTTTTATTTCTCCATTTTTATTTTTTTATTTCTTGGATTTTTTTCCTTTTGCCTAGGGTATTCTAACGTGCTTCATGTGTAGAACTTCTTGAGGTTATTTTTGTTCAGTGGTTCGGCTAAAGTTTCTCCTTCAAGGGTGGCCAATTGATAAGCCCCAGAACTGTAGCTTGTTGTGATGATAAATGGGCCTAACCAGTTGGGTTCAAATTTTCCTTTATCGTCCTAATTCAGTTGTACCTTCTGATTCTCTTTGAGAACCAAGTCACCAACTTGAAAGTTTACACCTTTGATTTTATTACCATAGCTTCGTTTGAGCCGATTCTGATAAACCTAAAGATGGTTTAACACGCTCAAACACCTTTCATCTAGGAGCTCCAATTCACTTTTCCTAGATACCTGATATTCTTCGTTGTTGACCATGCCTTTTAGTGAGATTCACAATGAGGGGATTTCAACCTCAATAGGTAAGACAACCTCTGATCCATAGACCAAGGAAAATGGTGTGGCACTTGTAGGTGTTTGGATGTTGGTTCAATAATCCCATAGGGCTGGGTTTAGATGCAAATGCCAATCATGGTCGGCTTCATTAACAGTCTTCTTTAATATTTTTAAGATGGTTTTGTTAGATGCTTCAACCTGACTATTTCCTTGAGGATAGTAGGGCATGGAGAATCTATAATGGATAGAGAATTTGGAAAAAAATTATTGGCCATCTTTATTCTTGAATGGGGTTTTGTTGTCTATTATGATTATCTAGGGAATTTCATACCTACAAATCAGATAGTTCAAAATGAACTTTGATATTTGTTTATCGGTGATGTAGGTCAATGGAATTGCCTCTATCCATTTAGTGAAATACTCTATTTTTGTGATAATAAACTTGTGCATGTTAGATGAAGCAGGTGAAATCTTACCTACTAGGTATAATCCCCATTACAAGAAATTACATGGTGTTGTGATGGGTCTCAACTCTTGTGTTGGTGTGTACACAAGGTCACTATGTTGCTAGCATTGACAACACTTTCTAGAATACTAAATACAATCCTACTCCATGGAGGTCCAATAATACCTCATTCTTAGCAACTTTTGGACTAGGTTAGGTCTGTTGGAGTGGGACCCACAAACACCTTCATGTACCTCTTGTAAGGCTATTTGTGCTTCTTTTGTGTTGAGAAACCAAAGTAACATACCATCTAGACTATGATGATATAGGGATTTTCCTAGGATTGTAAATCGAGAAGTCCTACGGGTGAAGGTTTTCTATTGAGTGGTTGTTAGGTCAAGTGGTATGATACCATGTTGGATGTAGTCAAAGGTATCTTGGTACCATAGGGAGTTAGGACAAACAACAACACATACCAGTTCTAATTATGGGATGTTGAATGTAGGTACAAGTAGTTTTTTGATGAGGAACTCATACTTAGGAACATTCTATGGAATATCAAGAAATGAACCTATTGTTTCCATTGCATCGATAGCTCTATTGTTGATCCGAAGAATTTTTTCAAAGGTTATTATGACAAAATATTCCTTGAAGTTATCCACTATCCTTTTATATGGCATCAACTTGTCATCTTTTTTTTGGTATTAATCATTCACTTGTTTGAGCACTAGATGAGAATCTTCGAAGACCTATAGCTCTTTTATTCTTCATTCAATATCCATTTTTAGCCTTGTGATTAAAGCTTCATACTTTGAGATATTGTTTGTGCATGGAAAAGCGATCCTATATGCCTTGGGTATACTATCTCCCTGCGGTGTGAGAAATAGAACACTTGCTCCATAGCCATGTTGAGTGTGGGACCCGTCAAAGTATAGAATCCAATGGCTTGTCTGCTCT
The DNA here is from genome assembly GCA_007258455.2 of Sequoia sempervirens. Lineage (NCBI taxonomy): Eukaryota > Viridiplantae > Streptophyta > Pinopsida > Cupressales > Cupressaceae > Sequoia > Sequoia sempervirens. The sequence continues at coordinate 174,116 of VDFB02182345.1, forward strand.
GTCATCAAGATATTTTCATCTAGAAAGTCCATTGTGAGAGGCTTGTGATCATCTATGGGTGCTTTGGCTAGCTGGTTTGTTATGATTTGTCCCTTGATGGATCTTTTTTCCACATAGTCTATATCAAATTCACTCAAAATCATCAGCCATTTTGCAATTCGACTTGTTAGGGTTGCCTTTGCTAGTAGGTACTTTAGTGAGTCTACTTTTGAAATCAACTTTACCTTTCTGTTTAAGATGTAGTATCTCAGCTTTTCTGTCACAAATACAACTAAGAGACATGCTCTTTCTATGGGTGAGAGTTTAACTCATAGCCCACCAGTGTTCAACTGATGTAGTAGACCACTCTTTCTTTGTTATCTTCATCTAGCTGAGCTAGGAGGGCTCCCAACGTTGCTTGTGTGGTAGACACGTAGAGCACCATTTCCTTGTCTAGGAAAGGCAACATGAGTATAGGAGGAGTAAGTAGGTACTCCTTGACTTGTTTGAATGCTTGGTCATATCTCCCATCCCACTTGAAGGTGATATCCTTGTGTAGAAGATGAGTGAAAGGGTGACATTTGTTTGCCAATTGTGCAATAAATTGCTCAATGGATTGCAGCTTCCCTTGTAGACTTCTCAGTTGTTTTAGTGTTTTTGGTGGAGGCATCTCTAATATTGCTTTTAATTTTGTAGGATCCACTTCAATACCCCTCCTTGATACTATATACCCTAGTAGTTTTCTATATGTTACTCCAAAAACACACTTTTTAGGGTTGAGTCTTAGGTTATATTGCTTCAACCTATCAAACACCCTTGCAAGATTTGATAAGTGATCTTCCCTTCTGACGGACTTTGCTAGAATATCATTCACATAATCTTCCATGATGGTGTGTATCATATCATGCAATATGGTTGTCATTGCTCTTTGATGTGTTGGTCTTATGTTCTTTAGACCAAATGGCATTATATTCTAGTAGAAGGTCCCCTGGGCACATGTAAATTTTGTATTGTGTTGATCGTCTGGAGAGATTTTTATCTTGTTATATCCAAAGAAACCATCCATTAAGGATAGCATCTCATGCCCTATTGTGAGATCCATGATCATGTCAATACTTGGAAATGGAAAGTCATCCTTTGGACAGGCCTTGTTCAAGTCTCTGAAATCTATGCAAATCCTTATGCCCCTAGTAGGCTTTGACATTAGTACTAGATTTTATATCCATTGTGGATAATCAATGGGTCTGATAAAACCCACATCTAGTAGTTTCTTTAGTTCTACCTTTACCAGTAATGTTAACTGAGGATGCATTTTTTTTATTTTTTGCTTGATAGGCTTTGCTCCGGGGACTATAGCTAAATAATGTACCACTAATGTTGAATCTAGTCTAGGCATATCAACATAGGTCTAGGAAAAAAATTACCTTTATGTCGTTGATGAATGCTGTGAAATTTTATTTCTCTTCAGGATCAAGTGATGTTGTATGGTATGTGACTTTTGGATTCTTTGTTGTGCTAACATTTATGGACTCTGCTTCTTCTACCAGGAGCGTTGATCTTTCTTGGTACTCAGATATGGGGGAATTGAAACCTCCATCCTCAGGTGCCTCTGGGAGGTTTTTACCTTCAAATGCATCCTTTATTTTATTCCTTTTTGAATCCAATAGAGCCACAATGTGGTTTTCTCTAGGGGACCCCATTTTGATCTTTATATTTTCCTTTTCATTTTTGCAACTAGAAGGTTCAATCTCTCCACCAAAATAGGTATCCTACTTGAGTTCCATGATGAACCCTGCTTTGTGATCCCCTGTGGGTATGTTTGTTAGAAATCCCATGAACTCAACAATTTCTTCATCATTCTAGAATTGATCAAAAATAGGTGTATGTTGTTGTTCATCCCAATCTATCAGTTGTGGGTAGTAGAGGGGTAGAATATCGTCATTATTTGCAAAGCTTATGGAGGTGGTTAAAATGGTTCATATGGAATTGGCCTCTTTTTCCCATTGGGTGTCTAGGTCATCATCACTTGAGATGGGGGAATCACATTCAGTGACAAAGGAAGGGAGTCCCATTCATACTCATTAGATTTTGTTCCGAAATAATAGTAGATGTTGGGAATAGTTTTAATAGGTCGGGTAAGGACTGTACTAATGGAAAAGCTTTCAAACAAGTCCTCGATGGGTAAATCATTTTCTAGATGATATGTGTCCAATGTCTTAACGTTAACCAAAGCCACTCGTTTCTTAAAAGAGGTATGTCTGGTCTTTGGAGTAACCACATATTTTAGCTCATAACCTAGGCCCATACTTTTCTTTCTTTGTTCTACTATGATGGGATCCCACCTCCCTTGTTTGTGTAGCCCAAGGCCACCCATTCCACTGCATCCCATTTGTTTAACTAATTGATAACCTCTATTGCTAGGGCCAATTAGAAGGGTTTGTGTATCTTCAAGCTCCTTTTGGTCCTCTTTGTAGATCATAGATGACAAGTCTTCTCTAAATATTTCTTCATCTTTCATGTCTCCCCATTTGGTGAAAATGGTGGGTTTAGCCACCATTGTCACTGCTTGGAAATATTTCATCTCCTTCAGACCTCTGTAAACCTTTGGCATTGGTGGGAGCATACCAATACAAAATACTTGGTTAAAGTGGTAATTCCCATTACCCTTTTCAAGTCCTTGAACCTTGGTTTCCGTTTTTGGTTGGTCACTTGATGTGATCTTGGTTGAGGTTGATGGTAGAGTGGAAGGGTCAACATATGAGAATGAAAGGAAGGATATTTCATAGTTGGGTATGCGTTGGATCTTATTATACTTCTACAACTTTGCACAAAAGTGGAAGGGTTTAGGATCAACATATAATGTCACTTCTTTTCCTTCATGTGGAAATTTTAGGCATTGGCGGAAGGTGGAAGGGACTGCTTGTAATGCATGAATCCAAGGGCATCCCAAGAGTAGGTTATATGTAAATTCAAGGCCAAGTACTTGACATGTGGTTTCCATGGTGGTTGGTCCTATTTGCACTGGTAACCTGACTGTTCCTTCATAATTCCTTTCAAGGTCATTGTAGGCCCTTATAGTAATGCTCCTTACTTTATCTATCACATCGTCAAAATACCCCAACTATTTGATGAATTTCAAGGTACAAATGTTTAGACCTACATCATTATCTATCAACACCTACTTGACTATGTTCTTGTGGACACCAACCTCTATGTATAGGGCTTGGTTGAGGAATGTCCTTTATGAAAGATCTTTCTTGGAAAATACTAAATGATTGTTGGTCGTGATTTTTCCAACCATGGCTTGGAACTGAATTGGATTGAGGTCATTATGGATTGATGCTTCCAATTCCTTTTCAAGTATCTCCCTATGTGTGGGTGATAGTTTTAGCAACTATAGGATTGAGATTAAGGTAGGAGTCTTCTTCAACTAGTCCACAATGCTATAGTCATTTGATGACTTAGTTGTAGGTTTGGGTGGGGCTCCTTCTTTTGTAACTCTCCCTTGATAGGTAGTTACATTGTAGTTGTTCTCAACACCTCGTATAGTTACTACATTTTCCCTATTGTCATCAAATTGAGAAAGGGTCCCTAAAACTATGTCCCCGTAGGTATAGTTAGCATTATGATAATCTTGGTATTTTCCTTTGCCATTTCTTTTAACATGGTTTGGAATGGGGTTTGTGTATATTTGAAGATCCTTGTTTCTAGGATGATGTTCAACATCCACTTGAGTCTCATGCAATTGTTTGTTGTATGTCCTTTTATTTTATGGAATTCACACAAATTTTTCTCGTTATACCATGGTGTCTTAAAGCTAGGCTCCTCATAGTTCGGGCAATTATTTACCTTGATAAGGTTTTAATGCACTAGTTTATGAATGACTATTTCAAGTGACTCTCCTAGTATCGTCAACTACCTCCTAGGTTGATCGTATTGCCTCTATTTCCCTCCTTGATTCGTTTGTTGGTTGAGTACCTAATTGTTCTTGGAATAGGTAAGTTGGTTGTTTTGTGCACTATTTGGAACATAGCTCATTTGTGCCACTTGAGGTTTGTTTTGAGGTACGTTTTGTGCATGCCATAGTGCTCTAGCAACAACTACTACATCATTTGTAATGTTCTTGTTCTTTGCCCAAATCTTAGGTTTATCGTTTGAACTAGAGGGATTGTCTCTTGAGTTGTTCAATTTAAGGACTCCTCTTGCAATGAGGTCTCTCTCAATATGTAATCCTTTCTCAATAGTTTCCTCAAAGTCTACAGGACATAACATAGTGAGTTGGTAGTTAATCTCAGGTAGGAAATTTGAGATGAAGATATCTACCAACTCCTTGTCGGGAATGGGCCATTTACATCGACTAGCTTTGTGCCTCCATCATTGTAGGTAGGAGGTAAAGGACTCTCCTTGACTCTATTTGATTGTGGATAAATTCATGATGGTGACGTTTTGTTCTATGTTGAATGAGAAGTGGCTTATGAACTTGCTAGATAGTTCGTCGAAGGATAGATAGGAAAACCACTCCATAGCATGACCTGTAAGGCTGCATGGAAAGAGCCTCATGAGGTAAGTGTCATTGTTTTGAACCTCCATACATGACACTGATAAGTCTCGTATGTGCTCTACTGGATCTCCTTTTCCTTTGTACTTGTTGAACTTCGGTATTTCAAAGTTTTTTGGAAAAGGAAGTGTAGTGATGGAGCAATTGAATGGGAATGGATATATTTCCTAAAGGGTGTACGCATTCTTTTTTTCCCCTACCTGCATGTCTTCTACCTTTTGGGTTACTACTTCTAGTTGTAGTTCTATCTTTGTTTTCGATACCTTTGTTTGCAAGTCTTGTGTGTAATAGCCTTGTTGTCCTACCATGCTTTGGTTATAATTTGGATATAACAAGGGTATTGAACCTTGGTAGCTATTTTGAACATAGAGTGGATTAGATCCTTGCTATGTGTAAGGAGGGTTAGTTCCTTGTTGAGTGTAAGGAAGGTTAGCTCCTTGTTGCTAGGACAAACTATATTGAAGGTTACCTTGTTGATGTGTTAGCGGGACACCTTGTTGGTAGGACAAATTGGGAAGGGTACCGTGTGGCACACCTTGTTGTTGGTACGAACTATGCTAAAGGTTTCTTTGATAGTACATTGATGGGTTACCTTGTTGGTGAGATGATTGGAGAAGGGTGCCATGTGTGCACCTTATTGTTGGGATGGACTATACTAAAGGTTTCCCTGATGATGTGTTGACGGGTTACCTTTTTGGTGAGATGACTAAAGAAGGGTGCCCTATGGCACACCTTGTTGTTGGGACAGACTATACTGAAGGTTACCCTAATGATGTGTTGGCAGGTTGCCTTGTTGTTAGGAGGACTGAATAAGGGTACCATGTGGCACACCTTATTGTTGGGACAGACTATACTGAAGGTTTCCCTAATGGTGCATTGGCAGGTTACCTTGTTGATGGGACGACTAAAGAAGGGTACCCTAGGGCACACCTTGTTGTTGGGGTTGATATGTAAGGGGATCATATGGTCCACCTTGTCGATGGTGCTCTTGATTGGGAAGGGGACCTTGTGGTCCACCTTGTTGATGGTACTAATTTGGAAGGGGACCCTATGGTCCACCTTGTTGATGGTATTATTGATTAGGAAGGGGACCCTGTGGTCCACCCTTTTTATAGTACTAATTTGGAAGGGGATCATGTGGTCCACCTTGTTGATGGTACTGATTTGGAAGGGGACCCTGTGGTCCACCTTGTTGATGGTACTGATTTGGAAGGGGACCCTATGGTCCACCTTGTTGATGGTGTTGTTGATTGGGAAGGGGGCCATGTGGTCCACCTTGTTGATGGTATTGTGTGTTTTGGGAAGGGTCGACATTCAAAGTGTTTTGAGGTACATATTGTCCTAGGGGTGGGTTGTTGCTTTGCAGTACGTACTGGGATGGACCTCGCTGATACTATTGAACCACTGCTGCTTGTTCGATCTGAGTTGGTTTTTTGTACAAGGAGTTTTCCTTGGGTTGACCACTATTTTGCAAGAATATGGGTGGCATGTTTGGAATCTCTGTGGGTTTGGATATATGTCTCACAACTAAGTTATCCCCTAAGGGAATAAGATTAGGATCTTTTAGAGCCTCCATGTTAAAATCTATTGGCAGTTTAGCACCACTCTATGCTAACTTTAAAAAGTATGAATTTGGGTCCTTTCTCAACAATTTTTCCATTAGTTTGAGTACCTTGTGGTTGTTGGAATGTTCAAATAGTTCATCATCATTTATTTCCTCCTCAATATCCACCTCCTCTATGATTACTCTTTTTAGGTCTTGGTTGTTTTGTTCTATCACTTCTTGTCATTTGCGGTTTAGCTCTTCCTCACTGAATGTGTCCCTGTACATGAGTCTCTTTTGGTCGCTTGGCCTATAGCCCCATGGGCCACCTTCATTGTTCATGGTGTTTTTTGGTGGGATGTTGGTGTTGTTCTTGTTTGCTTCCATGTTCTTCCTCTGTTGTGATCTCGCAGTTGTCATAAACAACTTCCACGCTTTTGTGAATGTTATCGTGGCTCCTAGCTATGGAAAAGAATGCTTTTATTTTTTGTGAATTTTCTATTTTTTTAGGAAAAGGAAAATTTTCTTTCATTTTTGGGATTTTCTATTGAATATCTAAGGGTGGTTGGCCAATTGAAAACCGTAAATAGAAATGGTCTAGTCGATTTTGACAGGTGTGATATCTTCTCAAGATGTACCCTTTGGCAAACTTTAGAGTAGGGCGGTTCTTTAAAATTCGTAATATGGATTTCCGCTTAAGGATTTTACTCTTGCTAGAGATCATCAAGGGTGTATATCTATTTCCATGTAGGAGCTGGTAACCCAGGCCTTCTAGCTACTAGGTCTGCTTTATCTTCCTCTTTATCTAAGATGTTTGTTGTATTTCTCCACTGGTTGGGTGTTTCGTTCTTCTCAAATATGAAGGTTCTTAAACTACTAATGATATCAGTTTATTCACCTTCAATGTATGTGAGACTTGGTTGTAGGATTGGTGCTACAAGGTTCGATTGTTGAATGAGAGCAGACGAACGCCAAATGTTCATATGGTGGAAGTGTGGATGTTTTGATATGGTTTGTTATGAAGCTCAAGACCCTAAGGTTTGAGTGTTGTTTGGAGGTGCCACTATTCTTGGAAGTCAAAACACTGAAAGGCCTGGATTGATATCTTAATTCTCCTTCTAGAGGATATGTTGTAGAAAAGCTTACTTGAACTATGTATGAGTTGCAATTAATTGTTGATATCTTAGAAGTGTGAGTGAGGGAATAATCCAAGTTTGTTTGTTTTGATTATGATTTCCAAAAGTGGGATGGATGTTGAGAGTAGATGAAGGATTATATGAATTATTTGGGTTTCCAACTATTTTTTTCTAACAAGGATCCTATAAGCAGCTTTTGATTTGTTTTTCTGATTGTCAATAGGATAGTGCAGAAGTGATGTGTTTTGAGCAAAAGTAGCAAACTGTGAGCAAAAGTGGTTAGATTTATCAAATGCAGACTGAAATTTGTTAAGTGCACTGGTTCCTGAGAAGCAATTGTGAGCTAAAATCTCAAGTGTAGCCTTTGTATGTTTCTATCAAATGTGGTGATTACTCATTCAAAAGCGAGTTTTCTCTGGAAATTGCAAGCAGATTTTGGGCAAGTGCGTTGGTTTCTAAGAAACAAGTGTGAGCTGAAAGGGGATATTGCGTTAGTTTTGCATCAAGTGCATAGATTCTATCAAAGGAAATTGATTTTCATCAGTGAAATTTCTGGGAAAGAGAGCAAAAGCAGAATTTTTCTGGAAAGTGTTCCCAATTTTGGATCAAGTGTGCTAGAAACAGTAGCAGAAGCGGCCTCCGTGTAACATGGTTTTCCAATTTCAGTTTTTTGGCAACAGTGTTGGTAATTCATAGTTTTTGGTGATTTTGTTTTCTTCAAGTGCTCTATTTCTAAGATACGACAAGTGATACCACTAAAAAAGTATGGACTGACATGAATCTTCTCATAACAAACACTCATTTTGGCTCTAAATGTATATAACTTTTAAAGGTGTGTTTCTTTCCACCAAGTGAAAATCAAGATACCAATAAAGGCTAAATGTCTGGAAACCTTTCAAAGATATTTTTTTAGGATACCTTTTAGGGAGTGCAAACATAGGGCTCTTTTCAAAGTATTCACACTAACCTTAAAGTGTATGAGATTTTGACCAATATGTTGATGTTTTTTTGAGTTGTTTTTGGAACCACACACTGTGTTTGGACTGACTCACAAGAATTTACAACCCTAGCTCAAGTGGGTACATATTTCTTAGTAGGCCTACCAATCATCCCCTAAGAGATGATTAATTTGTGAAGATGGAATGGAAAAATAGGCTATGTCAAGGAAATGTACCATCTTGGCATGCCAAGAAAAATATTCCCTTCCCTATTGCCTCAACCAAAAACCAAACATGGTAAGTAACTTCTTAGAATGGTGCTATTCCAATACACTACTTTAAAATACGCCTTAGATTTGGACTTGGATGGCCACTATTAACAAGAGTTCTTAATGACTATTTTGGGGTTATTAGTTTTGGATGTCTATATGTGCAACATTTTTCTCAATTAAGAGGCCTCCCAGCCCTTTCGAGTTTTAACATATCACACGGATGCTGGGGGAGACAGACATCGGTATAAAACAACATCACCCAGTGGGTGAGAACTTTCCTCACACCCACAATAATTTATATAGTAGTCCAAAACAAGAGTATCGCTTGGGTCACATATGAGTTCTCTAGTGTGGGATGTGTCTCAATAGGCAGACCCTCTAAATGTATGCTTTGAAAATAAAAGTGTGAAGCTCAAAATTATTTTGCTCACCCAAGATCGCCAAAAGGTGCGAGGGGAGAAGACAAACAAATAGCTTTCCAAACACTAAATGCACAGAATACACTTCATAGAAATTTGATTCTTTTTAAGCTCCTCAAGTGATGCTATCCCAAAATAATGTGTGAAATCATAACAATGGTTCTTTTTAAAAGCATCCAATGGAAGTGTTTTGGATATCAATCAATACCATAGCAAAGGTGCAAAACAAAAGAATGTTTTGTTCATTTTTAAGCCCAAATTTTGAGTGTTCCTAGATCTTGGTATTACTTGGTCAACAAAATAAATTTGAGCATGCATCAACAAAAAGGAAATCATTTTGGTCAATTAAACAATCCAAGTGTTTAATTTGAAAGCTTAAAAAAAAAAATAGAGCACCAATTGAATTGTTTGCTTGTGTTTGTTCTTTTTATGCACCAAGTGAAAATTCTCTAACTATGAAAACTTTGGAAAGAGTTCATTTTATAGCACTAAAAACTAAAGTGTTCGTTTGTGTTATTCTTTTTATGCACCAAATTGAAAGTTTCTTAATCTAGAAAGCTTTGAAATGGTTCATTTTTAGAGCACCAAAAATTGAAGTGTTCATTTGTGTTGTTCTTTTTATGCACCAAATAAAAATTCCTAACTTAAACAAAGAAGCTATGAAAATTGTGATTCCTTTGACCGTTATTCTTCCCTACAAAAAAAGTGTTAGTGGTTTCTCGATCTTGCATACATAAATGTTAATACCTATCACTCATTCAAATCAGGCATTCGTTAGCATAAAAAACCAAAATTTGAAGCTTGTAGATCTCAAACACAAGTTTGACAGAGCAAAAGTGCAAAAAAATCAACAAGTGTGCCCTCTGTCAAAGAGAAAAAGTGCAAAAAAAATGCAAGTGTTCCCTCTGTTAGAAGAAAAAGGAACTAGAAAATGTCAAATGCGTAGAAATCAAGGTCAAGTGCGCCAGTTTCAGGGTTAAGTGTGTTGGTTTCGTGAAATCAAGTGCAACAATTCCTAAAAACCTATGCATGAAGATTTTTCTAGAGCGCCTCTGAGACCTGTAACTTCAAAATTTGCTCACGAAATTGTTAGTGTTGGGGACCAAGGTCCCATTGGGCATGCCAGAATGTGTGGGGGAAAATCATGGTGCATAAACAAGATAAATGCAATGAAATAGAGATATAATCTAAATAAAAAACACTAATCTAGATCTATTCCTTCACTCATGAAATGAAATTTTAAAGCTAAAGAATTCAAAAGCGTTATTGAAACAAGACAATAAACATGAATTCAAAATAATACAATCTTACCATCTCGTTTCAGAGTGTGTTTGCAAGATGTTAGGTTGTTCATATCACTGTGAAGCCTCCATTGTTGCGTGCAAGAAGCTTTGATGTGATGCGTGTGTTGGTTGATCAAAGATATGTCGAAGCTTTGTCAATGGTGATTAGGAATATCGACAGTACTTCGTTGTGCAAATGATGTTGATTCTTCGATCCCCTTTTGGTGAGGAAAGAATTTTTTATATAGATTGTGATTTCAAATGGACAATCAAGATTAAAACAATGTTGAATCAAGATCGAAGGTTGAAGGTTGTTGAGAGGATTTATACGTGAATCTTCTATGCAAAATAGATTACATGATTAGTGTGATTGAAGAAATAGATTGAATAATCTATGGGATTGAGAAATAGATTGATTAGTTAGGAATTAGATTGATCAATCAGGAATTAGATTGAGAAATCAGGGGATCATAATTTGCTCAATCAGGAAAGTGGTTGAGAATGATTAATTAATTGATTTAATTCATTCATTCATTTTGGAGTCGAACGTGCAAATCAAGTTTGACTTTTGCAAACAAAGTTGCATTAGTTTGATTTGATTTTTGATAAAAAAAATTAATAGTTTAATCAAATTATTCAAATTTGGAGGGAAAGTGAGTTAATTAAATTATTATGATTTAATAATTTAATCGACTTAGGGGAATAAAGTGATTTAGCGACGTAATTAAATAATTGGTGTTATTTAACTAATCAGGGCGAAATAAAGTTAGATTAGTACTTTATTAAATAAATGTAATTTATTTAATTGGTCAAAATTAAAGAAACATGAATTAATTAAATAATGTTATATTATTCAATTAATAGTAGAAATATAGTTTTAGGGCTTTATTAAATAAATGGAATTTATTTAATTAGTCAAAAAATGATGAAAAGGTTAATTAATTAAATAATGTAGTATTAATCAATTAATAGGGGAAATAGGGTTTTAGGACTTTATTAAATAAAAATGGAATTTATTTAATTATTCAAAAAATGATGAAAAGGTGAATTAATTAAATAATGTAGTATTATTCAATTACTAGGGGAAATTGCAACATTTGATAATATCTATCGAAAAGGTGTATGGATGGTGTTTCGGTCTGCAACTGCAAGGAGCCGAGCTAGGGCATTCAAGCCCTAGCTCGTGTTTGTTTTCTCTGTTTGTGCGAAGGTTGGGGTGGGCGTCTGTTTTGTTTTGTGGGGGGGTTAATCCTTTTGCTGTGATTTTTTTTTTGGGGTTTGAAGGTGTGTGTTGCAGGTGAGGGTTTCCTCTGATCTATTGTGCCTGGGGTCGGCTATTTCTTGTGCATGTCCGTCCCAGGCCTATTGGCAGTTATGTCTCAGGGTGAGCCATCTAGGGCTGCGCTCGACATGGATTTTTGTGCTGCAGTGGGCTTGAAATCGCCAAGTCAAGGAGCAAGGGTTTTTGATAACACCCTCTTCTCTCCGAATACGGGGTCTATGGATTCAAATTTTTTTGGTGGATCTCGGATCACAAAGTTTAACAGATGCCTAGAGCGTTGCAAAGAGAGACCTAAATTGGTCATTCCGATTGAAATGATTTGCTGAGGATATTGAATATTATTCAAAGCATTCTCTATATTGCAAATTTTTGGGATTGAGAGTGTCTCTACAATTTTTGGAAACTTGGGCACGAAGGACTTGGGAGCCAGAGGGTGAAATGGAGGTAACGCTGCTTGCAAATAATTTCTTCATGGTCACATTTATCTGCTTGGCTGATCGCAATAGGGTTTTTTAGGGGGGGGCCTATTTTCACAACCAGGTTGGGTTGTTCGTCAAGCCATGGCATGCAGGCTTTAATCCCTCTGAGGAGCTTCCAAATCGTGTTCTAGTGTGGGTTCGGCTGCCCAGATTTCCAATTGAATGTTGTCATGAGGACGTTCTGCACATGCTTGCTTCGATGCTTGGGAAGCCGGTGGGGTCTTCAACACAAACCCTAGGTAAGAAAGTAATGACTTTTTCTCAAATTTGTGTGGAAATTGATTTGAGTAGGCCTTTTCCAGATGCTTTTGATATGTGTGCGGGTCCCCATTCTTGGGTACAACAATTGGATTACAAAACCCTTCCTTTCCGATGTCGCCTCTGTCATGAATATGGTCACCTGTTGCGTAGATGCCCGAAGGCTAAGCCTGTGGTGCCTCGACCTCCACCTCCTCCTCGTAAAAATCTAGATGTTGATAAGGGGAAGAATCCTATTTCTGTTGAGGGTGCAAATGTTGAGGGTTATGTTCCTGTTAAGGCTCGTAACTGGAATAGAGGACAAAAGAGGACTTTGATGGAGAGACAAGATGAGGATACTTTTAACAGGTTTGAGGTCCTGGATGATTTGGGTCAGCAAGAAGTTAATCCAGGGTTCTGGGTGTGGTTGGTTCTGGCCTGGAGGATCACACTTCCATTACTCCTCCTACTCCACAGGAGGAGTCCTTCATACCTATGGTCATTGATGTGCAGGTTGGGGCTCGGGTGTTGTCGGGTCCAAATGTTGAGTTGGGGCAGGGGGATGGAAGCACATCTTTTCCTGCACGGAATGTTGGATCGGATGTGGCTAAGAGTAGCAAGCCTTCTCCTCAACTGGGCATTTTGCAAAAGGATGGCAAGAAGGGGGGGTCGGAGAAAAGTGTTAAACTTGGCAGGAAGAAAGATTTGGAAAAGATTAAGATGATGGGGGAGACTTTGGTGGAGTCAGGGTCTGTTAAGACCCTAGATTCTCATTTTTTGACTCCTTTGAAATGATCATTATTTCATGGAATGTAAGGGGCTTGAACAGTGGCCCTAGACAAAAAGTTGTTCGTGAGTTGGTAAGAAGTCATTCTCCTGATGTTCTTTTTCTTCAGGAGACCAAGTTATCTGTTGAGTGCATGATGGGTTTAGTGCCTAAGTTGTGGAAGAATGGTCAATGCCAGTGTATTGGGGCTCAGGGATTCTCGGGGGGTGTGGCTTGTTTCTGGAACCCTTGGAAGATTCAACCTTTGTGGTGGTTATCCTTCAAGTCCTCTTTATCCATGGTTGCCTCGTGTCCTAAGTCAGGAGAGTTTGTTCTTTTCTCTAATGTTTATGCACCTGTTGAGTTCCAGGGTAAACTTCTTTTATGGACACATATTCATTTTTTTCGTAGCCTATTTCCATATCATCCTTGGATCATTGCAGGGGACTTTAATGCTATTACTGAATTAGCTGAGAAACGGGGTGGTATTGCAAGACTAGAGTCTTCTACATTGTTGTTTCAGGACAATATATCTGCTCTCAATCTTGTTGATGTCAAACCTAGCAATGGTCAATTTACTTGGAACAACAGAAGGGTTGGTGATAGTTGCATTGTTGAACGACTGGATTGTTTCATGGTATCCTGCTTTTGGGTTGGGGGAATGTGGTCTTCTAGTTCTGAGATATTAGACTGGAGAGGTTCGGATCACTGGGGTATAAAGCTAGTTATCTCTTCTGCTCGGATGCCTCAAACGCCAACCTTCAAATTCCAGGTAATGTGGCTGCAGGACCCTGACCTTTATGGATGTGTTGTTGAATGGTGGAGGTATGGTAGACCTGCTTATGGTACTGCAATGTATAATTTTGCTAAGCTCCTTCAATATGTTAAGTATCAGCTTAAACAATGGAACCGACATTGCTTTGGAAACATTTACCATGCGAAGCTTGTTGCACAAGCTGAGCTGAATGGTATTACTAGGTTGATTAGGGAGGATGGGGTGTCTGAGGATTTTTTGCGGGACGAGGCTAGGGCATTGAAAGCTCTAGAGGAGTGGGAGCTAAGGGAGGAAATCTACTGGAAAAAAAAATCTCGGATTGAGTGGCTTTAGGAGGGAGACAAGAATACTGCCTTCTTCTTCAATTCGGTGAAGGCCAGACGTCATGGTAATTCTATCTCGGCTTTGGTGACTGACAAGGGAGAGGTTCTTTCTTCTACTCAGAATATCTCAAATGAAGTTGTGCAGTATTTTGCTTCTTTATTCAGGGAGGACTCGCAGGGGGACTCAGTTGAAGAGGCTCAGGTCCTCTCTTGTATTCCTTCTTTGGTCTCTTGGGAGATGAAGGAGCATCTTATGAGTGATATTTCGCTGGAGGAGCTGGAGAAGACTGTTTTCCAGATGAAGAAGGGTAAAGATCCTGGTCCAGATGGCTTCCTAATTGAGTTCTTCTAGGAATTTTGGGAGATTATCAAGCTGGATTTATTAGCAGTTGTTCAAGAGTCTCAAAAGAATAAGCAAATGCTTCAGGCCCTAAATTCTACCTTCCTTGCTCTAATCCCCAAGGGTGATGGGGCTGATTGGTTAAGTCAATTTCAACCCATTTCTCTTTGCAATGTTATTTATAAAATTATCTCTAAGTTGATTGTTGATAGGTTAAAAAAGTGGCTTTCACTGCTAATTTCTGAGGAACAGAGTAGTTTTGTGGTGGGCCGCCAGATTTTGGATGGGGTGGTTATTGCTATAGAGACTATTCATTCTATGGCCAACTCCAAAGATAAGGCTATGTTCATCAAGCTTGACATGGCCAAGGCTTATGACAGAGTTCGATGGTCCTTCCTCCAAAAAAGTTCTGGGGGCCTTTGGTTTTGAGGAGTGGATTCGCTGGGTTATGAGTTGTGTGAATTCAGTTTCTTTCTTTGTTTTGATTAATGGGGAGCACTCTGAACTCTTTGGTGCTTCTCGGGGTTTACAACAAGGCGACCCCCTCTCTCCTTACTTGTTTCTTCTTTTGGTGGAAGGTTTGGGACGGTTGATAAAAAGGAATGTGGAGGGGGGTTTCATTCAAGGATAGTAATGGGGAGGTGGCTTACCAGTGCAATCTCACTTATAGTTTGTGGATGACACTGCTTTGATGGGCATGGCTATTATTAGGGAGGCTTCAAACATGCGCAAGGTGTTGGATGTTTATCTTGCTGCATCGGGCCAGTCAATTAATGAGGGCAAGTCTTCCATTTTTTTCTTCAATACTCCGAACTCCAACCAGAGGAGAATTGCTCATATTCTCAGATTTCAAATTGGGGATCTCCCGCTGACCTACCTTGGGATTCCTATTTCTATTGGTAGGCAGTCTAGGGATTCTTGGCAGGCTATTCTGGAAAATTTTTGTGTCAAAGTCACTCATTGGACCCTTCGCTGGCTGTCTTTTGTGGGTCGGGTTCAGTTGCTCAAATATGTGGTTCAGTCTCTCCCTCTTTATAGGTGTATGATTCAGGTGGCACCGATGGGCTTTGTTAGGGATCTTGATTCCTTAGCAAGACAATTTTTATGGGATGGTAGTTTATTATCTTCCAAGTGGAGCCTTGTTAGATGGGATGTTGTTTGTAGCCCTAAACAGTTTGGTGGTCTTGGGTTAAGGCAGTCATTGTTGTCTGGTACGGCTCTGGCTGCTAAATTGTATTGGTGTTGGTGTGTGGAATAGGACCGGGTGTGGGCCAGAATTTTGACTCAAAAGTACTTTCCAAGGATTCCTCAAAGTGATATCCCTCGTTATAGCTTGACAGGATCTGTGATTTGGAATACTCTCAAGAAAGGGGCTACGCTCGTTAAGGGTGGCTTATTCTGGATTTGCAAGAGCGGGTCAGAGGCACATTTTTGGCATGACTATTGGGATGGTCACCCTCCCATTGTTTCTCAGTATCCTCATTTGATTACATTGTGCCAGAGGTTCTGTGAAGCAGGATGGTCGAGGGTGTGTGACATTAAGTCTCTTTCCTTTCAGGGGCAGTTGGTGGAGGCAAGATGGAAGAATCCAGAGGAATGGCATGTTGTTGGTATGGAGGAAGAGTGCGCTGAGCTTCATTACATTCTTTCTTGTCGAATTTGTAGCTCCCTCATGGATCAGAATGTGTTGGCTTGGTCTCCTAACCCCAAGGGTGCTTACACTGTTTCTTCTGGGTATCAGGAGTTGCTTTCCCAGTAGATTGAGGGGGTGCAGGTTCATTGGTGGAAGAAAGTTTGGAATAAGTTTTCTTGGCCAAAGTGTAATTTCTTTATTTGTACTTTGGATTGGAATAGGTGTTTGACTTGGGATAATATCCAAAAGAGAGGTTTTTCAGGCCCATCTAGGTGTGTTCTCTATAGGTGTGGGGAGGAGGACTCTCCTCACTTGTTCTTTCATTTTTCCTTCACCTTACAGCTCTGGCATTTCTGGTGGGGTGTTTGGAAAAGCCCATGCATTCATGCCTCCTCCTTGGTTGAGTTTTGGATTAGTCTGGGGAGGCCCCCCTCCTCAGCCTCTTTCTTGCAGGATGTTTGGTATGTTGGTCCCATCTTTCTACTTTGGCAAGTTTGGTTGGAAAGGAATCAGAGAATCTTTCGAGGTGAAAACTTGGGGATTCAACAAGTTTGGTTTAGAATTGTGGGAATGATCCAAGAGACAGTCGAAGCTAAAGGTGAGATTATGTTGCCATTAGAGAAAGGAGATGTTGAGATGGTTGATCAGCTGGGTATTCAGGGGCTATCTTTAGCTTCTGCTTGCGTCAGGAGAGGTAGGCATGTGAAGCAAAAATTTCAAAGGGTGGGGAGTTGGTTGCCCCCTCCTACTGGCTTTTTGAAAATTAATACGGATGGCTCATCTAGGGGAAATCCTGGACCTGCTGGGATTGGTGGGGTTGGTAGGGATTCTTCTGGATCAGTGGTTTTTATTTTTTCTACTAATGAAGGGATACAGACTGTTAATAGGATGGAAGGCTTGGCTATTCTCTATGCCTTGAAACGGGCATATACTTTAGGGTGGTGTAAGGTTATTTGTGAGTCATATTCTCAGGTCTTGGTCAATTTACTTCATGGTAAGAAGATTTTTTATGTTAGCTGGCAGTTGGCTATGTTGGTGCAACAGATATTGCAAGTTAGCTCTTTGATGGAGTTGGTATCTTATGTCCATATTCCAAGGGAATGGAATAGGACAGTTGATTGTCTAGCCAAATGGGCATCGGAGAATATAGATGGTGGGAAGATTGATGGGTGGGAGCAGATTTCCCGTGAGTTATGTCAGGATTTGGAGAGGATTCTTATAGAGGATGGGAGTGCTATTGGGGAAGAGTAATTTTGTTCCTGGCTTTTCTTGTGGTTTATGTTGGTTCCTGGGGCTTTGGCCCTTTGCTATTATGTAATGCTTTGCTCTGATTTTCAATAAAGTTTTTACCCCTTTTTTTTAAAAAAAAAAAATATTAATAGGGGAAATTAGGGTTTTTTATGCAATTGATGTGAAATGTAGTGATATTTGATGATAATGATGTCAATGATGTAAAAATGTCATTTAAGGTGTGTGATAAGTGTTAGGTCAATTTTACATGTCTACAACTATATATAGTATATAATATATAATATACTATATAAAATATATGTAGTATATAGTATATAATATAATAATATAATATAATACTATATAATATAATAGTATATAATATAATAATATATAATATAATAATGTATAATATAATATATAATATAATAATGTATAATATAATAATGCATAATATAATATATAATATAATACATATTATATAATGCATAATATATAATATATAATATGTTAGTATATTAGTATATATTAAAATATTAAATATTATGTATTATAAATAATACAGGTAATAGATATCCATTATGAGTGGATATCTGTTTTTCTGACAAAATCAATAGGCTCGGGATTTGGCTCAGGATTTGGTTCAGGATTGCCTAACCTGGAAAGTCAACCCAAAAAGCATGTTTACAAAATTGCTTAGTTTTATGCAGTTCGCCCTTGTGGCTAACGACTTTTTTATCTGAATTTCATGAAACTAAAAGGGTTTATAAAAAAAAAAATTATCAGCTTTCCACCAATATAAGATATGCCTTATTTTGAATTTAATAAATTATTATTATTGATTTTCTACATACATTGCAACTAAAGTCTAGATTGATAGGCTGATTGAAAAACTTCTATAACTTTCAAACTATTTCACATTTTTTTAACCTAAAAGATGTGTCACATTCTATGCTTTGCATATTATAGGATTAAAAAAAAATTAAATTTCATAAATTTTTGACCAAGTTATGATGCTTAGACAAACACATTTTAATAATTATGAAATGTTCTAATAAAAAAATCATAACTAATTATTTACATGCAAAAAAATTACAAAAAAAATCTGGCACATCTGGGCATATGTCCTCTACATATATTGAAAGTTTTAGAAAAAAAAAAAAAATCTTGTACTTAGGGTGGTTAGACATACACTTGCTTCTTATCTTTTTCTTGAAAATTTAGTACCACTGCATTGAAATTTCAAATTTTCACAAAACAGATTTACTATTTTGCAAAAAATGACTAGTAGCCTAGAAACTACATTCAATTTGCTACAAGTTTTGTTCTTACATATTTTTCAAATTGTGTTAATAACCTATTCAAATTTTTATGTCAAGTTGCCTAACTCTTTTTTCCTAAATTTTCATTGCCACTTAGGGGCCTAGTTTGGACCCCCATGATCCTGCATTAACCCTTAGGTGAGACCAAGCAAAATTTAAAGATAGCTACCACCAAGGTAGGTTGACTACTTGAGTTACTCAAATAGAATAAACTTGATGCTAAGAGTAGTGAATAAGCATCCATGGATTTCCTATAAAGTCACTAATGCATAAGAGAAGAATTGAATATATAGCATGTGGAATTGTAGAGCAATCTCAATAAGAGATGGAAAATATTGTAGTCACTGTATGAAAAGCTTGAGGTAGCCAAAGTGAAGTGTAAATTTTTGAAGGGCATTGTACTACAATCCTATCATCCATGACCTCTAAATGATGAACCAGTAAAAGATAGTTTCTTTCATGATGATCATGTATCAGTATGTCATGACAATGAAAGACATCAACTAAAGAATTGATGAGGATTTTGTTCTACTTTACCCTAAAAATGTAGTATGTTTTCTAGTGAGAAATTAAATGAAATGCAATAATTTCTACATATTTTTTGCAGTAGTCTCTAGAAATTATAGGTATCATGGATCACTATGAGGCATACAAACTATGTTACCAAGTTATTGCCTACACAAACATAATTTAAGAGTGTTGGAAGACCCCTCAAACAATACAAGAAAGAAGGGGTCATTTTTTTATAGCATCCAATGAGTTTGTAAAGGCTTCCACCCCTTGTGGGATCATGCTAACTATTCTCTTTACTCCATTAAGGCCTACCCAAAACTCCTAACCTATTAAGTGCAAGAAACAATCACTTTGTAGGACTATCCCAATTATCCCAAGGTGGAATACTTTACTAAAAGCATTTGCACCCTAATGAATTTGGAGGTAGCGATCAACATCATCATCAACAAATGTAAATACTTTTCACCCTCTACTTTTTTCAATCTCAGTACCAAGATTGATCTTCTCAACCAATTAACTATATCCATAAGTGATACATGAAAGGTGATAGTCATCTTAGTGAATGTGATATCATGTTGATCATATTCTTTATTCTTTGACATCTCTATTATTTATTCTTTAATTAAAATTTGTGGAGATTTCCTTGAGAAATTCCCCTTTCCAAATAAATTAAATGGGTTATGTTGAAACACTTCAGCTACTTATTGGATTCTCCATCCTAACTTGCAATGATGTAGAAATTATCAAAGTCCTGCCTAAAAATACCCTTTCTAGATTTCATCTATCACAAGAATGCAAATAAACTTTTAGATGAGTTTATTCTTATGAAAGTTATAATTGAGATTTTCTCTAGTTCTATTATGTTTTGATGATGTTAAATATTTTTGTCAATGTTAACTTTTATTTTTTAGAAATAAAAACACTTCTTGTATGCTCTCACCTCACCCCATAGATATTTTTGTTATTAAAAGCACCAAGTATTCTAAACAAACTAAACTTACATAGTGTTAAGTATCAATGGTGCCTCTAGTTCATATTTACAAGTCATGTCATTGATCTTGAACTATTCTACTTAAGGCCTAACATAGAACTACAATAACAATGTTTATTGTATTTCCCCTTTAAACAAACCATCAAGGAGATATAAGGAAAAATAAAACCTATCAATTTGAGTAAATGAGAAAATATTCCTCAAACCTAGCTTATGTCTTAGGTGAACATAAAATAATCACTTCAACAAAACTCAATGACAAACCCATTCTTACAAGATGTTTGCATATAGATTTTCTTAATAATTTCATCCATGTTTCACTTAAGTGGGTGGCAACTAAAAAAGAATTGTCTGGGGAAATCAAACCCACTCGTATAGTTGCATGAACATAGACTTAAATGTAACTACTTATTTCATACACTTGGTTCTCTTATATCTTAATCCCATGGATATAGGATATGTGGGTAGTCTAAGATACAAAGGATATTTCCAATACTCATATACAAATAACATCATGAAGTTTTGTGACTTGTTCATAAATATAAACCCTAAATTTAATTGGTAATAAAATAAAATACGATAGTCATTGATAGTCAGAAGAATCTTGAGGGTGGATTTACTTTATACTATTGGAAGTTGGAAGTATGTCATCGATGATGCAGTTTGGAAACATGAGCATGAAGTGTATATACATTGTTTGATCCAGTGTTTCCATTGATGTCAACATTGTTATGATCATCCTAGCATAGTGTGGAAGTAATTTTGGTGACATATCTACAGTGCAAGTTGATCCAGAAAGTATGGTTTATCAGAAAATTGGCTAAGTATTTCCTCTGAATTTTTTGTGGTTCAGTGCATTAGTTTTTTGGTTCGCACTTCACTGCACGTTGGTATAATCTTCTACAATTGTAACTACAATTTTGAGTTCATCAGATGTGGCAATATTCAAGATTTTGTGACATTCTGTAAAATTTCCAGAAAGATATGAATGACATTGTGCAGCCCTGTATATCGTAGTTACCTTTTGTACAGTGCATAAGTGTGGGAGATTATGCATTTCTTTGCAAACAATTATTCTATTTTGCAATGATGAAAATAAGCTAATAAGTGTCGGTTGAATGGTAATTCAAAGGGAGATCGAACTTTAAGGTCACACGTTTGGTGAATGTCATATACACTTGAATATTTTGTGTTTATGTCTATTTTTGGGTCGACCTAACACGTTTGATGTTTTGTGGAGGATAAGAAAGTAACTCTATCTTATGTGGGATTTATATTAGGTCCATGCCAACCTATCTTGATGTAAATTGAATTTTAAGCGCTAAGTGTGGCTAAAATGCTTTGAGGACGACATGTTTAATTTTGTGTCTTACTTCTAATTAGGCCGATCTAATTGATGTTACACCTAGTTTTCAAAGGTGTGTGGAGTATGTGACATGTGAATATGGTAGATGATGTAGCAGAGTGAATTGTATATGAATGTGGTAGATCATGTAGCATATCGGATTGTATGTGAATGTTGAAGAGATATATGACATGCATGGTGGCTCAACTACACATGTGAGATGCAATATTGAGCAGTTTGTGAATGGAGCAGTATTGATTCAGATGAGTTTGAAGATATTTTTTTACCTCATTGGAACTATAATCTGACAAATGATATAGATCAGGGGTTCAACATATGCTAATGAGGGCATATTTCGTAATGGGTTCAAAGCATACTTAGTGGTTCAATGGCAACATGACAAGGCAGACCTTTAACACAATGGCAGTCCCTTTAACTTTCAAGGGTGGAAGACTCTTCAAAGGAATGGGGAAACATGAAAACCACAAGAGAAACATGTGTTGATGGTAGACATGACATCGCAGGCTTTTCAAAGGTTTTTTTTAACCTCCAAATGCATGGGTAGACCTTAAAATAACAACTTCCAGTGAAACGGGCTTCGGGACAATCTTATATCCCTTGCACACAAATGTAATCTTCAATCAACAATGAAGGATGGCTAACCAATAGAATCCAAGGGCTTAGACCACAATTTCTTACTTGTCTCAATGTGCATCAACTAGAACACAACGCCTCAATGCCAAGGCTTTGGCATTCAATCATAATGCAAGGTTATTTGACTATAATGAGACAAAACATAATGACTATCAAACAAGTTCTATTCACATGTGGATCCTCCAAACCTGTACCTTTGTAGAATGTTAGAATACTTGAAGACAAACCTACATTCCAAGTCCCCTGGCCAAATCATGGAGGAAACATGAGTAATGGCATTTTTATGGTGTCTTGGAACCCTAGGTAGGGTTTGGAGCAAGTTACAGAAAAAATGATGATATCTCCTTCAAACCCTGATGATATTTGATCAAACCAAAACCAAAATAAAGCTAGAGAAATCCTTTACAACACCCATCCACTATTCAGGTCGTACCAAACAATGGAATCATGTACCAACATGACAAAGATTGAAAATGCAGAAAGAAAACAATATTTCCACAAGCAACCATGAATTTTTCATTCATCAAATCTTCATCCCCCCTCTTGAATCAAGGATACAAAGCTTATTGAATTTTTTTCCACCAAGTTCTAACTGTCTCTAACCATATTATGGTTAGTAGCTTAACAAACCACCTTTTTACATGTTTTGGCAAAAAGTTGCAAAATTTGCTTAACAACTTTTGTGCAACTTTGACAACATTTGCATATTTGCATAACCTTGCACCTAGAGACTCAATAAGGACTCCAACAAACTCAAAATGGCCTAAGAATACATAATTACATGAAATTAATGCTCACATGAAAAAAATCCAAAAATCTACTACATGACACCAAGGGTGCACCTAAACCAAGGGTGCCCCTACACCATACTCCCTAGAGGAGAAAAGAACTCAAGTTCCACTTGAGTTAAGATTTGTAATAGTATATCTATGTCTGATTATGTCATTCTCAGTCACCCAATTGGCACCCTCATGAGGCATACCCTTCCACTTAACTAAATACTGAAAATAGGCTTTGTCTCTTATCCCTTTGAATTCCTTGGTGACTAGGACACACCTCAACTCTAGAGGTCTGATTGATGGATGGTCTTGGACCCACTCATCACCTAAAAATGCTTGGGAACCAGTATCATGACCTGCAACAACATCCACTTGGAAAGAGTACAAATCAAAAACTAAATCTGCAACCTACAAATCAATTGCTCCTTTTCTCACAACTGCTCTTTACTTGCATTTGCTACCTCCAACTTGTAATTGATCCCTTTCTACTTGAAAAATTGAATGCATTTCAAGAGTACCTTGCTCTCCTTCAATGGCTTGTTTCATTTTGACCTTAGGTTTCTCACCCCTCAAGTTTGCAATCTCAACAAGAACATTCAGTCTTCTCTCTTTATCTCCAACCATTAGGACTTCAAACATGGTTTCTTGATCAGTTTTACTATTCTCTTCTACAGGAAGTAAATAATATTTAACCTCCAATATCCCCTTGTGCAATGCCTGCAATGAAGGTGTGTATTCTTCACCCCCAATGGAAAAGAGAAAAGATTGAGTTCTACTTGCCTTTTCAACGCCATCAATTCTCATATTTGGAAGGGGCTTGGACTGAGAATCCACAACACAATCTATATCATCCAAATATGCAATGTGTAATGCTGCTCTCTCCTTTGGATCTGCACAATCAGTGGCCTTTTCCTTGTTTCTACTCACATCAGTTGGAAAAACAAAAAATGGAACCTCTATTTTGGAATTGATCCTCTCAAACTCATCCTATATTGGATTATATTCACCAAGCTGCAATGCAAAGATAATTGGGGTTGCATCCTCACAGTCCAACTACCAATGCTTAGTACATTCAATGACATGGAAAGGTTTATCTTCCCATTCTAGCAACCCTACATGAGGATAGTACCTCTCCTTGGAATGTCATCTATTATCATATTAACATGCTCCTTCAACAAATTTTGAACCTCCAATGGTAACTGATCAACCCTAGTTGTTGTCATAATAGTCTAAGGTATATTCATGCTTGCAAAGCCTTTGTCTTCCTTTTCTATGATTTTTACAAACTCCTTTTCACTCACCAACATAACACTAAAACCCATTTGTGATTCTTCACTTTCCTCCTTTAATGGTGTAAGGGTGTATGAAACTCCATATTTCTCTATGACATATGTGTTTTTCCTACCATCATGCTTGGCATTCCTATCATATTGCCAAGGCCTACCCAAAAGCAAATGACAAACATCCATTGGAATTATGTCACACAAGACCTTATCCTTATATCCCCCTATGTGAAAATCTACCCAACTTTGTTCATTCACTAGTACTTGCTTCCCTTTATTTAACTAAGACACCTTGTAGGGAGTGGCATGAGGTAACCTTTGTAATTTCAACTTCTCTACCATTTAAAGAGAAACCAAATTGTCAGTATTACCAGAATCAATAACAACCTTTGGCTTTTACATGTAGTATTAAAGAGTTACTTTCTCTATGGTGGTTCCTTCTCCATTGGCCCTTTGATTAGAGTTCTTCTCATCAAAAAAAAATCTCCAATCTCTAGTTTTTTAACATGTGGTGAAGAATGTACACTCTCAGCATCATCTCCACCTTGTGCAATCCGATTTCTTCTTTCACTTCCCAAATAAGTAGATGGAAGCTCCTCAATACATTGCCATGCTTGGTGGCCTACAAATTTTTTGGACTTATAGCACTTCCCAGTAAAGCCACTTGAACCTCCTCTTACACCAAATTTTCCCCTAAAGTTTGATCTACCTTCTCTAAAATGGCCTCTTGAATTAGAAGTTTATTCTTTAACTCTACTTGTCTCTCCTTGACTCTCATATGACTATCCTGAATCAGCATACGTACCTCTTCCTCTAAATCTCCTGCCTCTACCCTTGCTTTGCTTTTCTTGTCTCCTCCTCAATTTATCTTCAGCCTTTATGGCCAATTGGTAACATTCTTCCACTGTTCTTGGGCTTGTGAGACTTAATTCATCTTGTAGGTTGTATCTCAACCCATTGATGTATCTTGCCACTTTTTCCACATCATCTTCTACATGGCCTTCCCTTATACTCAATTTGTAGAACTCCTCAATATAGGCCTTCACATCCATATCTTCTTGCTTAAGTTTTTGAAATCTTATGTATAACTGGATGGCATAGTCACCAAGTAGGAATTTTCCTTTGAGTTTGGAAACCATCCTATCCCAAGAGGTGATTTTTTATTTTCCCTTCTTCCTCCTCTCATCTTGCACATAGTCCCACCAAAGTAAGGCATGGCCCTTCAATTTTTTCTTGGCCAACTTCACTGTTTTTTCTTCAGGTACATCTTCATATTCAAAATAGTTGTCTAGTGATCCTATCCAATCTAGGAGTTCCTCCTTGTCCAAGTTTCCTCCATACACTGGTAGATCCATCTTTATCTTGGAACCTTCTCCTTTGACTTCCTTCAATAGATTTTCCAGTTTCAAGTCATTGAGATCCAACTCTTCTTGGGAGTTTTCCTCCTCCCCTTCTTCTTCTTCTTCTTCTAGGTCACTCAAATATCTTGTGACCACTCCTCTTCTCTAACTTGTTTCAACTGCAGCAAGCCTGGCTTCAAGGGTTTTTGTCAACTCCCTCATTTGCCTCATCTCTCTTGCATGTTTATCCTTCAACTCGCTCACCTCTCTGGAAACTAGATTCTCTTTTGGAGGCGTCCTTGCTTCTTTTCACTTCAAATTTTCCCTCTTCAGACCAACCTATGCTCTGATACCAATTTGATGCAAAGCAGGGGTTCAACTTATGCTAATGAGGGCATATTTCACAAAAATGGGTTCAAAGCATACTTAGTGGTTCAATGGCAACATGACAAGGTAGACCTTTAACACAATGACAGTCCCTTTAAATTTCAAGGGTGGAAGACTCTTCAACGGCATGGGGAAACATGAAAACCATAAGAACAACATGTATTAACGGTAGACATGACATCGCAGGCTCTTCAAAGGTTTTTTTTAACCTCCAAATTCATGGGAAAACCTTAAAATAACAACTTCCAATGAAACAGGCTTTGGGACAGTCTTATATCCCTTGCACACAAATGTAATCTTCAATAAACAATGAAGGATGGCTAACCAATAGACCCCAAGGGCTTAGACCACAATGTCTTACTTGTCTCATCCTGCATCAACTAGAACACAACACTGCAATGCCAAGGCTTTGGAATTCAATCATAATGCAAGGTTATTTGACTATAATGAGACAAAACATAATGACTATCAAACAAGTTCTCTTCGCACATGAATCATCCAAGAATGTACCTTTGCAGCATGTTAGAATACTTTAAGAAAGAAATACATTCCAAGTCCCCTGGCTAGATCATGGAGGAAACGTGAGTAATGGCATTTTAATGGTTTCTTGGAACCCTAGGTAGGGTTTGGAGCAAGTTATAGAAAAATGATGATATCTCCTTCAAACCTTGATGATATTTGATCAAACCAAAACCAAAATAAAGCTAAAAAAATCCTTTACAACATCCATCCACTTTTTAGGCTGTACCATGCAATGGTAGCCCGTACCAACGTGACAGAGATTGAAAATGCAGAAAGAAAATAGTATTTCCACGTGCAACCATGAATTTTTCAATCATCAAATCTTCATCCCCCCTCTTGAATCAAGGATACAAAGCTTATTGAATTTTTTTCTACCAAGTTCTAACTGTATCTAACCATATTTTGGTTAGTAGCTTAACAAACCACCTTTTTACATGTTTTTGCAAAAAGTTATAAAAGTTGCTTAACAAACTTTTGTGCAACTTTGACAACATTTGCATATTTGCATAACCTTGCACCTAGAGACTCAATAAGGACTCCAAAAAACTCAAAATGACCTAAAAAGACCTTATTACATGAAATTAATGCTCACATGACCAAAATCCAAAAATTTACTACATGACACCAAGGGTGCACCTAAACCAAGGGTGCCCCTGCACCAGCAAATGATAGATGTTATTATATCAGTTCAAATAGGCAGTGTTGCCAACTCTTCTTTGTTCTTTCTCATTGGGGTGTGATCCTTTTTCTAGACAGTGTGTCCTATCCTGGCAGTGAGCCTTTTTCTAGACAGTGTTTCCTAACCTAGCAATGAGCCTTTTTGTAATATCTTATATCTGGATATAATATATTTGTGAGCTAACCCTCACCGTCATTTTTCCATTTTGGTTTTTCCATGTAAAAATACTTGTGTTCATATCTCATGTGATTTTTTGGTTGTATTCATGCTTTCTTACATCATTGCAGTTATTTCTATTCTGTTAATTGGATGGGTTATGTTTAATTGGTTTAAACGGATTTTGATTCACCCCCCTTTCAGTATTCTAGGTGTTCAACAATTGGTATCAGAGCTTGGATCCCTGGAAGGAGCTTGACCGCTTTGGGAAGATCTTGGAGTTTGAACATATGGCTGATAGAACGTATTTTATTCCTCTGAAAGAGATTCCTGCTATTGAATACATAGAAAAAGATTGCATGCTAGACAAAGATGGAGAACTCAAGGCTTCTCTTAAAGATCTTAACAGAATTAAAAATGAGAATGTGGATCTGGAGGAAAATATAAAAGAGGCAAATGAGTGCATCGGGAAACTGAGAGAGCAGATCAACAAGTTCAGAGAAAGGCATAAGGAAGTCAATGAACAATTGAAGCAAGTGAATGAAGACATCATCAAATTAAGAGTACATGTGGAAGAAAAGAAAAGAATTGAGGAATTCCTGAATACAGTGGTAAAAAGCAAGACTGATGAGTGTACTAGGCTTGAACAAGAAGTGGTAAATCTGAGATCAAATTTGGAGAAAGCAAGAATTCATCAAGAAAAATTCAATAAAAGTTCTACAATGATTGATGATTTGATTGTTGGACAAAAATCATCTAAAGATAAAGGAGGCTTGGGACTTGAAAGAGGAGAAAGCTCTAAAGTGGATCAGACATCTAATACAAAGAAGAAGATCAGTGAACCTGAGAAATTTTAAGACAGAAGGAGCTATGGAAAGTTCCAGAAGCAATGCTAGAAGACCCCTTATTAGACAACCCAAATGCTCAAAGGTACCAATCTTTCAATGGTTTCTATTTTTCTTGCAATAAGTTTGGACATAGAGTTGTGGAATGTAGAAACAAAATGAATCAGAATGCTTCATATTCTATTGGACAATGCTTTACATGCAATAAATTTGGACATAGAGCAAGTGAATGTGGAAGTCAAATGATGAATAGATACAACAATGGTAGAATGGTTCATTATTTTAGTGGTTACTGCTATACATTCTATGGATTTGGACACAAAGCTAATCAATGTAGATTCATAACAATTGGAAGGAACTATGATCAGAAAAATATTATCTACAACAACTATAGAAAGCTTGGACATATTGCTAAATTTTGCAGAAATAAGAACACAAGGAAGAATGATCCTATGAAGAAAGATGAACAAGTTAAATAAATTGATCTAAATGAAGTGAAGAAGGAAATGGGAAAGATATGGAGAAAGAAAGAAGAGATTGAGGATAAGGGAGAATTTGTACCAATCTCTAGTGCAGATGTTTCCTCCAGTAACTAAGCCCAGAGCTATGGCTTAGGGGGAGCTTTATTAAAAATTATATACCCTCTACTGATATATTATGTCATGGTTTGACATGAAGAAATAAGATGGAGATGAACAATATGAATCTTTTGGTGAGAAATGTGGAAGAAAATATTCTAATGCGACAATTTATAGAGCTTTTGAAAGTTGATTGTGCATACAAGGTTTCAAAGTTTACCATCTTTTTGTCTGAAGCATTTATTGTTGAAATGAGTCAAATCAAAGAGTTAAAAGTGTTCGTGGGAAGAAAAATTCATTTCACTATATGCATTCGAAGGGAAAGAAAGGCATAGAAGAATAAGTTGGAGGGTTTGACACATCTCCTGGTGGTTGAACATCAAAACCCTAAATTTATTAAGTTTTTTAAGAGGTATTTTTCATATTCCAATCTTCTAAAAAAATTCTTTAAAAGAAATTTAAATGTAATGGAAGGACTGAAGGTTGTAGATGTCTCATGGAGACCGCAACCTGAACTTAAAAGGCACACCGTCAAATTTTTATTAGAAGATCCCTCAAGTGCATTTTCTAGCACTCCCTATGGATTTTTAATGACTAAGGACATTAAAGTGTATATTCATGGGAAAATAGAAGAAATTTCCTCTGGAAAATTATTTATTCTATGCGCAGATGAATTGGAAGAAAATGATGACACCTTAAAACCATAATACAAAGCCCTAAGTGAAAAGAGGTTGGATGTGTGGCAAAAGTTTCCATCATTTGAAGACAAAGAGAAGTACACCAAAATGGTGTTAAAATAATTCACGATGATTCCATATGGATTGATGGCCCGTACTCAATAACCAAGGAAGCTATTAGAGACATAATTGGTGTGTGGTTCTCTAGATCAGTTCCAAACCAAAAATCTATCAAAGTCAAGGATATAATGGAGAAGATAGGTGCTTACTTTGGATTTAATTTAAAGCCCAACAGTCTAGTATGCTACATTATTTATAGGTCACAAAATTTATTTCCCAAATAGATACAATGCAGTCTCTACCATCGTCATTCACATTGCACATGATATGATTGAAAATGGTGTTCACTAAGATATTTGTGAATTACTCTAATAGAATTTGTTGAGAAACCTGAAGAAGATCAAGAAGAATAAGAAGCGTATATTCAAGTATGGAACATTGGTGATCTATCTACTCTTCTACTTCATGAAGGAAGTACCAATGGTTGGGAAAGTAAATTGGTCAAATGTAGAACCCACTGCACATTAGATTGAAAATTATATGAAAAACCTTGGAGGTACATATGCTCAAGATGATGCTCTTGCAGCATTATTTGGAATGTTTCAAAGGAGAATGAATGAAAGAGTGAGAATTCCTAAGAGTGTGTTGGCAGGTTACTTAAGAGATGTTAACTTTCTTGTCTCCGCTGACTTTTTCTTTATGGAAGAAATTGAGCCT
Source organism: Sequoia sempervirens (assembly GCA_007258455.2). Lineage (NCBI taxonomy): Eukaryota > Viridiplantae > Streptophyta > Pinopsida > Cupressales > Cupressaceae > Sequoia > Sequoia sempervirens. The sequence goes on from VDFB02182345.1 coordinate 204,157, forward strand.
AGAAATGTTTAGATCTTTGAACTAGACACTGAAGCATGACTAAAGTAGAAGTTGTTCATTATGCAAAAATTCTTCTAAGAACCCCCAAATACCTCAGCAGATTAGGGTTAGAGGATAGGACTAGAGCTAAAGCCTTCGAAAGATCTAAGAGGATAAGTAAGAAGAGAAAGAGCACATATAATCCTCTGGTTGCAGAAAAATTCAAACAAGAAGTTACAGAGAAAGAAGATACTAATATGGAAGAAGAAAGAATTCAAACAGATGATGCTCAACATGAGCATGAAACTAGAGTCAAAACTATCAATGCACAAGATATGAATGAATTCATAAAATCCTTACAAGAGATAACCCCTAGAACAAGCATTGATTCATCATTATCTACTATAGAAAATTTTAGACTCTTGGTTGAGTTGTTCAAGGTATATGTCTCCAGACTAAAAGGACAAGCTACTAGTGAATCAGAGGCAAGGCCTATAGAGAAGAATCTAGCAGATATCACAAGGAAATGTGCAAGTGCACATCACAAAGTTACAAAATGTTTAAAGGATGCTCAAGCATGTGAGGAAGAAGCACAAAACCTACTTTCATATTGCTTGAAATGGATGAGTAACACATGAAGCATAAAGGATGCCATGAACTCAATTGAAACACAAATAGGCTCTACAAAATATGCTTATGATCTAGCAAAAGATAGAGATAATCGGACCTGTACTAGCATTATGCAACTACATTACAACTTATTTTCCTTGCAGAATCAGAGAGAAGAAACAATCAGACAATATGTGAAGCTAAGGGACTTGGTGAAGATAAAGCATACTTTTATCTCAAGTGCCCTTACTAGTATTGATAAACTCTCGAAGATAAATTTCAACCCTAGTATTGTGGAAGAAGGAGAAGATACACTGATGGAGCTTGAATTATAGTGTGGGACTCTAGCAGAAGCAAAAAGGCTTTGGGAAGAAGGCAGATCTACTTGGAAAGACATTTTGAAGAAGCTCAAAGGGTCAACATCTTCAAGTTGACAATTCTTTCTTCTATAAATTTTCTTAAGTTTCATTAATTCTCTAAGGGGGAATCAACATATATATCTAAGGGGGAGTATACTGAGTTTTTGCACACCCTTTTCCATTGATGTTAAAGGGGGAGATAGTGGAAAAAAAAAATTGTCAAAAAATTTGGGGGAGAGATAGCTAAAAACGTTTTGGAGAGATATTGGAGAAATACTTTTGGGAGAGATATGCGTAAGGGGGAGAAAAGTATTTGAAACAAGCTTTCGTCGAAATTTTTTTTGATATGCATGTTGCCATCAATGAAAAAGGGGGAGATTGTTGGAAGTTAGAAGTTTGTCATTGGTAATGTAGTTTGGCAACATGAGCATGAAGTGTATATACATTGTTTGATCCAGTGTTATCATTGATGTCAACATTGTTATGATCATCCTAACATAGTGTGGAAGTAATTTTGGTGACATATGTATAGTACAAGCTGATTCGAAAAGTATGGTTTATCAGGAAATTGGCTAAGTATTTCCTCTAAAAGTTTTGTGGTTCAATGTGTTATTTTTTGGGTCCATGATTCACTATGCATTGGTATAATCTTCTATGATTGTAACTACAATTTTGAGTTCATCAAATGCAGCAATATTCAATATTTTGTGACATTTTGTAAAGTTTCCAGAAATATATGAATAACAGTGTGCAGCCCTGTATATCGCAATTACCTTTTGTATAGTGTGGGAGATTTCGCATTTCTTCGCAAATAACTATTCTATTTTGTGATGATGAAGATAAGCTAATAAACATCTGTTGAATGGGATTCAAAGGGCGATCGAGCTTTAAGGTCGCATGTTTGGCGAATTGCATGTACACTTGAATATTTTGTGTTGAGGTCTATTTTTGGGCCGACCTAACATGTTTGATGTTTTTTGGAGGATAAGAAAGTAACTCTATCTTATGTGTGATTTATATTGGGTCCATGCTGACCTATCTTGATGTAAATTGAATTTTAGGCCCTAAGTGTGGATAAAATGCTTTGAGGATGACATGCTTAGTTTTGTGTGTTACTTCTAATTAGGCCAACCTAATTGAAGTTACACCTGATGTGGATATATATAGAATATTAACGTCAAAATTTTTGAGAGGTGTGTGGTGTATGTGATATGTGAATGTGGTAGATGATGTAGCAAATTAGATTGCATGTGAATGTTGAAGAGATATGACATGTATGGTGGTTCACCTACATGTGTGTGATGCAGTATTGAGCAGTTTGTGAATAGAGCAGAGTATTGGTTCAGATGAATGTGAAGATCATTTTGTACTTAATTGGAACTATAATCTAGCATATGATAGATGCTATTATATCAGTTCAAATAGGAAATGTTGCCAACCCTTCTTTGTTCTTTCTTAGTGGGTTGTGAGCCCTTTTTTGTACAGTGTGTCCTATCCTAGCAGTGAGCCTTTCTATCATATCTTATATTCGGATACAATATATTGTGAGCTAACCCTCACTGTGGTTTTTCCCTTTTGGTTTTTCCACGTAAAAATATTGGTGTTCATGTGTCATGATTATGTGGTTGTATTCATGCATTCTTACATCATTGCAGTTATTTCTATTATGTTAATTGGATGGTTTATTTTTAATTGGTTCAAAGGAATGTTGATTCACCCCCCCCTCTCAATATTCCAAGTGTTCAACATATACTTGGTTGATAGCCCGAAATCCCAAGGAAGGGTACAAGGTATTTTAAATGGACACAAAAAACCTTGGTACAGTAACATGGGCATACTATGATTTTTCTATAAGTGACCTTGGTCCTAATGAGTCAAAGTCTCTAGTTATAGCTTTAGTTATTATTATTGTCTATCCTTATAACCCCATTTGGCTGACTAAGTTGCCTATCTCATATTGGATGGAATATTAGTCTAAAATAATTGTGATTTACTAATCATCATGTATGGATGAGTGAGCCCAATGGATAGAAGAGCCTGGATTGGCTATTCAGTCATTTACCCCATATTTTTACAAGATAGCCTGAAATACCTTGTTAATTCTTGAGTATTTTAGTCATGACTATCGAATATTAAATAAGTTTACTTAAATGATTAATAGAAAAAATTATTACGCATTCTTCCTTCAAAACAATCATAATAAAATATGTTGTTAGACCAAGTGGGTTGTTACTTATGGGCTTGTCCTACTTAGGTAGATGCCCATCTTGTTTGGATGGATGCATATCATGTATGGCTGGAAGATAAAATTGGGTTAAGCTAAAATGATGGATAAAAAATGTGTGAAAATTTTGGGATACAACTAGAGTGTTGGTACATGTGGTATCATAGTGTTTGTTTTAGACGCTAGGCTTAAGAGCCTCTTGTATTTTGTACATTCAAAAAATTATGAGTTATTTTGGAAAGTTCAATATTAATGGTGACAATTTTAAAAGAATTGTCAAGGAAAATGACTTTTACCTATAATTATTTAGACCTAAGTATGGATGATCATGATATGGTATAACTCACATGTTGATTTGTTGACTAAACACATTGAAATAACATCAAAGGAGGTTTTTAATTATGATGGTTGGATAAGGATTATCCTAGAATAATCAATTGAGGGTATGAGCATTGGATTTAGAAACTAAATCTATGAGCTTGCCCCTGTGAATTTTTTTTTGTTGTAATCAAGTATGGTAGAAAGAAAAGTGAATGTTGAAAGTATATTAAATTTCATAATTACTCTGTGGAGGAGAGTTTTAAATTTAATTTTATATTACACTTTGGGTTAAGTCAAAAGGACTTCTAATATTATGAAGATAATACATTATTACCAATACCTATTAGTTGAATATATTATGATCTATTTTGAAATAATGAATTTATTTTGAAGACTTTATTAAGGAAGAAATTTAAAATTGAAAGTGGGAAAGATAGAAAGGATGTATTTTGGAAGATGACTATCACCTATGAATATTTTGTCTTAAATGTGTATAATCATGGATTAGGAACTTAAATGATGGATAAATAGTTGCCCAACACTTTTGAGTAGTTTCAAGTAAATTTGGATTTTGATTGAAAAACAATTATAACAAATGAAAATAGAAAATAAAAAAAGAAAGAAATTATGCTCGTATTGGATGATAAGAATCTTGTTACTACTAAATATGGGTGGTCAAAGACCTAAGAACTTTTTCTACAATAAATTATATTGCAATAAACCTCTTGGAAAGATGTTGAGCAAGTATTAAGGAAAGTTATAACAATTGGAGGAATATTTGGACTTGAAGGAGAAATAGACTATAGTTTACAAATTAATTCACTAAAAATACCATGAATTCTTGCATAATTGGTGCTTTTGGGTGATATAAATAGAAAGAAAATAATTGGTGAACTCTTATCTCTTACAAAAGTATGGATGGGACTCTATGGGATTGAAAATGAGAACTCATTTAATAATGGTTACCAAAATGGATGATATATGTTTTATTGGCTTGTTGGAGAGGATATGAAGGATCTTATTTTCTCTATAATGAATTTATGCATTTTTAATTATATTGGAGTAACAAAATGGAAGTTGATAAGCCTTTTCTCTTTTCAGTATGATGTGTTTTTTCAACCCTTATTTTCATGAATGATTGATTATGTTGGTTAATTGATTTAACTATAATCAAGGTTTAATAGGTGAATATGTTAAATCATATTAACTTATGAATTAAATTCTATCCTAGTCTTGATCCATAAAAAAAAATTATATGTGATATGTGCACAATTGTGACTGAATATTTTAAGTATGATTGGAGTATTGTAAAACTTATTTATTTGGTGTTATTTTTATTATTAAGATGGCTATGCTTAGAGGTTTTAATTAATCACCATGTATCATGTAATTTACTTGTTTATCATGTTCATGAAAGGGCTTCTAATAGGTAGCATAAGGGAGTAAAATGTAGAGAACATGCTTGTTTTTTGTGTTTACAGAACTATGTTAAATGGAAATCTTTATTTCAGCTAAATGTACATGAATATTAAGTGAAATAATTGAGATCGTGAAAGCATCTTAGTTGTGAATAACTTGATAGTTGGTGTATGGCATGCCTTCTTGATAATGACTTGATTTCACATATAAATTGAATGTGTTATCTGCTTGTTTGAACTTGGGAATGAGAATTATTGAAAAGAATGAGCAAGTTGTATCTTAATGGTTGGATGATGATCTTAGTCATAATTATATTTCTACTAATTTTCTAACCTTAGAAGAAGTATGATTCTATGTTTATAAATAGATACCATATCACTAAGTCCTTGTTTGAATCTATCATCAACTTGATCAAAGTTTTTAAGTAATAAAGGCATGTTTTTATTTAATGATGTTATTAATAGAATTTATAATTATGAAACACTTCAAAATTATTAGAATTGGAATAGAATTAAATTTCTTGTGATTGTTTTGCTTGATGTGAAAAAACTAATAGTGTGAGTTAGCAAATATGGAAAGTTATTTTATATTTAGTGTATAGTTGCATGTTGAGATTTATTATAAGTTTAGATTAAAGAGATACATTATTTTCTTCATGACTTGAACCATGCATACCAAAATTTAGGATTAAGGTACAAGTAGAAGCTTCTATAAACTTGATTGCATGGAAATATAGTGTATCTTAACTATTTCATTACTTTCTTGATGGTGAAATTTAAAGTTAGTATTGCCTAAGAAAAACTATTGATATCTTATGATGAGTTCTAGTTAGTGTATATATCTAGTTTACCTAAGTAAATAATATATGATTAAGTTTGAATTGAGATTAACAAAATTACTTTTGATTGTTGACCACATCAATATGATTTGTCTATTTGTGCCTTTAATAATAGTTGGACATAGACTTAGTCAACCAATTGAGACTGTCCATAGGTCATTTTAATTCAATTGATAATGTTCTAACCCTTGTGAATTTCTTGCAATATTGTTACACACAAGAAGTATGTCGTTATGAATGTATTGGTACAAGGTATTAGACTATGAAGCATGATAAAGTCAAGTTTGAAAACTTCTTAACGTTGCATATGATGTGATGATTGTTTAATGTATAAAACTTAATTTTGTATGCATGAAAATACATAGTTTTAAGGGGGGAAAGATGTCACAACCCTCTTTTTTCTCTCTTCACATCTAATGATTTCATAAGTGCATGATAATTGTTTATTGTATTGTTAGTGCATGATACTTTTTAAGATGTCTATTAGGTGTGGATGAAAGAAGATAGAGAGGTCTAGTATTTCAAAAACCTATTTGTTATTTTTGTGAAAAGTTATTTAGGTGCTAATGTTCTTATAATAATTAATTTTATTTGGATTACTTTAAGTTTATCAGTCTACCTTTTCTTGTTGACAATATTATATGAATTGGTGTACAACATTTAATGAAGTTTTGTTTCTTTATTCTTAAGTAATGTTACTAATATGAGTTTATGATGTCTAAATTGATCATTTTATGACATTAATTTACCAAACAAAAGTCATAATCTTTTTCATACAACTCACTTATTAATTTCTACAAACATTCTTAAAAGTGTGAAGTTTATATTCATATTTTAACATGTTATTTTCTTAAAAGTATGAAGTTTATAAATTTATTATTTGATATTCATTGATCATTATTACACCTTGTGTATGATAACTAATGCAATGATAAAATATCTTCTTTGACCCAAAGAAGATTCTATTTTATTTATAATTGTTTGTAACTTAAACCTTGTCATCTATCTTTATGTAACCGATGGCAAGTGGAGCCATTAAGACACATTGTGCTTGGCTAATAATGATTTATTTGATAATAGTGGAGTTATTCATATATATATATATATATATGCATGACTGAAAAGAAGAGTTTTTTTTTTTTAATTTTTTGTAGAAGCTTGGAGAGTAGGGTGATAAGAAGCATAGCATTCTAAGGGAAATGCATAGACAAAGGAGGTAAACCTTGTTCAGCTCGTAGAGGTTTCCTTGTGTTAGTTTATGATGTTGTTTGTGTTGTTGTAGTTAGATATAAATAATAAAGATAGGGTGCATTTCAACCATGGTTGCGTGGAGGCTTTACTATAGGTTTAAAACAATAATGGTCTTCACATGAACATGATTGAATGTGGTAAGTGTGAGGGCATGTTTCTTTTACTTGTTTGCAAATCCATTAAGGACCTTTCTTTATCAAACTGTTTACGTGTCTTTGTCTATGTTTTCACAATACATGAAACAATGTCTCTTGAATCATTAGGAACAACTATTTGTAGGAGTTTTGAGGATAAGTAGTCGACTCTTGACAATATGCTTGGTAAGTAGTTGAATTCTATCTTGAGTTTTGAGCATGTTTGAGGATTAAAGAGAGGGCATCAATTTGAATATGATTTGTATACTATGAATTTATCTATTTTTATTTTTATTTTATTTTTTATTTTTTATTTTTTTCTAATTTAGTTTTTTTTATTCAAGGGGTAAACGCTTTTGACTGGAGCTATGAACCGGATACAACCATTCAACAATTTCACCCCAACGGGGTTTGAATCTTGGTGGCAAGAACAACAATGCCACCAATAAACCATTACACCATGCAATACCGGCTTTTCTAACTTAGTTTTGAGTATTATGGTTACATAATAATAATTTCGTTAAGAATGATGTGTGATTAAAAATAATTTTAGGGTTCTAATAAGATATTTTTTATTATCGCTAATGTGAAAGGTAATTTAAGACTTTAATCTTGATGTTTTAAATAATGAACATAGATAATAATAGGACTTTTTAAAAAAAATTATTGCAAAATTTAGTTGAAGGTTTAGGTTATTCAAGTTTGCATTTTAAAATATATAATTTATTTTACTAAATTTAATAGCAAATATGAATATTTAGAATGATGAATAGTAAATCTTGCCTTTTAGTACTATCTCTTAGATGTCAATAAACTTGTTTGAGTGAACAAATGACCTATTCAAATTATAGTGAATAATAAGTAAGATAAAAGAATAGGTATGAAATTAAGAAAAATATTACTTCCTTATGTAGATAGGATATTGTGATACTTGTTCTATAAAAATTAAATTACGTTTTTATTTACAAATTTGAAATATAAGTAAAAATATAGTCTTCATCTTTCTTATAATTTTAATAAAAGTGAAAAATTTTGTATATCCAAATCCACTAATTTAAGCAAGTGATCTGACTAAAACTTTGAACCACTTTTTCATTCTGGTTTGTGTTATAGAATTTGAAGGATGAATGGTCTGGTGGGATTTAACATTTAACTTAGGTGGTTATGACATCATTGGATTTATTCGCTCTTGTCTTATATGGCTCTAGGATTTAAGAAAACTTTCTCTTTCCGAGTGAAATGAATAGGAAAGTTGGTCCAAATCCATTAGCTCAATATTCTATATGAGTTTTTATAAAAGGGAGTTCTACCTCAATAAAAAAATCTCAAACTCATAGTTGTTAGGAGTGATCAATGTTAGGAATTAAAAAATATAATATCAAAACATACAAAGCCTCTAGATAGATCTCACAATGGAATTAAAAATATATATAATAACATCAAAACATGACTACATTGTGGTATGATTTTCTCCTTGAATGATTGGGATGTGCATGATCCTTGCTTGAAAATCACCAATTTGACATCATATACTTAGCATGAGTTATAATTAATTTTTTAGATGAGAGGATGCCTGAATTTATAGATTTTGGGGATGGGGAATGGATGGTCAAGATTTGATTGTGAGTTCAAGGGTGGAGAATGGTTGATAGGAATTCCCTAGGATCTAGGAGAGGATGAAGGGTGGAAATGAAAGTAGTTAGAACGTGAATGGATAGGATTAACTTACCAAATTTACTAAGCAGTTGTGAGCATGAGGCAAATTAGGGACATGTGCACCTAAGAAGGTTATAACTTTGGTATGTGTTGAGAGAATAAGGGGACCATAAGGATAAGTGTTCCTAGGTTCTCAATATTCTTGGAATGTGTTGAGAGAATAATGGGAGCACAAGGACAAGTGTTCCTAGGTTCCCATTATTCATAGAAAGTGGCGAGGTAATATAGGCTTTATTAAATAATATTATTTAATTATTTTAGCCACATGGGTGAGGTGGATAATAGGTGCAAATATGTATTTATTTATTTGTGAGGGGGTGGAAAAGGTGATAAATTAAATAATAATATTATTTAATTTAAGTGTGAGACTTTAGGTGAAAGGGATATGTCCTAGGTTAATTAGGCTAGGTGATGGTACGTAGGCCTAGGTGGTGAAATTGGTTGATTAAGAATTAGGTAATAGGTTTAGTGATGATGAATACACCTAAGGAATATTTTAGGTGTCTACATTTTTCCTCTCTTTGATACAATGCAACTAAGTGGCATTGTGTCAAAGAAGAATAAAAAGTAGAATGGGATAGAATGAAGTTCCAGTGACAAGTTTCCCTAGTCACTTAGGGATGGAAATGGCAGTAATGCCCCCTCAAGAGAACTGTTTGGTGAAATAGAATCCAATAGGTATCTTGAAAGAAAAAGGGTGATAAAAATGTGTAATAAAGGATGAAAATATTACTTGAGAGAATTTGTGTTAGGATGATGTTCATGACATGAATATAGGACTAAATAATTGATTAAGGATTGGGCATTTGGATTAATGATTCTCTAGGATGATTGGATTGGATTGGATTGGATTGGCATGGATATACACGTTGGATGATGAAATCTTGCAATGATGTAATGCAACAAAATGACACATGATTGGGATTATGGATAATAATGGGAAAAAGTTGTAATGGATGAGAATACATGTCATCATAGTAACTTCACTTGTGTTGGTTGGAAATTTTGTATTCTAGTGAAAGTATACAAAATGGTGATTTCAACCACAGCACATGAGTTTGAACTCTCCTAATTAAGGGAAGGCTCCCCCTTTTACTAAATTAACTATGAAGTATCTATTAACTATTCTAGATGAGAATTAATACTAGCACAAAGACTTGCAATTATTCTCAATTTCTAATACTAATTATGAATTCAATTCTCACATTTACAGCACAAAGACTGCAGATATTTAAATCGAATCTCTCTTCAGCAATATCCAACAATTTTCAAGTATTCACAAAATAATGCTCCAAGATGACATAAGAACATGAAGGATGCAAAACAAGAATTCAACTCAAAGTCTGAAATTCCAGCTTCTTGATATTACTTGAAAATTCACAATATTCAACTATAAAGCTCAAAGACTTTATGAGTATAAAATTCTGCAGAGTTTTCTTGCTTGCTAAAAAGATATCTATTACAAAAGACTCCTCAAGTATTTATAGGAGGAAGGTCTGGAGAAAAAGGTGGGAGGATCTCAACAAACTTGAGAAAATCTCTCAACCGATAACTAATTGTAATTGACTTATTCAAAATTACAATCCAAATTGTGATTTGTCTTGTAAGATTTTACATGTAATTACTTTTTTCAAAACTGCAAGGAAAGAACACTTGCAATTACAAAATTTGTTTTTACATATATTTTGTCGAAAGTGAAAATACATAAAACAACCTAATATTTTGACTTGTCTCGTTCCTAGCTCTGAAAGATAAGAACTTGTTGATGATTTCTTGCAATTCATTAGGATCAGGACCAAGTGTATTTTTAGCAACAGCCACGGTCTTAATGATAACATCATGATCTCCAACTGTGACCTCTCTGTGTTCTTCGAAAGCAGCTTGCATCTTATCAAAGATTGTTCGATGATTGACGAACTTGTGGATTGAATCCATGAAGAACTGATCTGAATCGAACTCCTGGTGAAGATTTGCAGTAATTTGAGAAACAACATCATCGGTTGCAAACAATTCTCTTTCATAACTTAACACTGTGCGAGGGATTTTATCAAAGTTTGAAAGAATATCTTGCTGTACTTCATCTTTTTGTTTGTTAGAGAAGAAGGTTCCTCTGTCATCGAACAGTAATCTGCAAGGCTAATGAAAAATGGTGGAGAATGAACGGTGAAGACGAATTCAGGTCTTGATGGAGTGATTACAACCAAAAGCAACGCTTTGTCTTCTTGAACCAGCAAGACAGAAAGATTTTTAGCTTGGACTTGGAGTCATGTCTGAAAGAGTTCAACTTTTGAGCCTTTTTTTTAAGTATTTCGGGTTTTTCAATGACTTCAGCAATTTTACAAAAGGCAGTCGGAATTTCTGGGGCATTTAGCAATTTTTATTTTTTTGCAATTTTTATAATTGCAATTCTGGCTACAAACCCCGACTTGCACATTTTGTACCAAAAACCCGAAATATGAGCCATAGTGAAATTTGCAAAAAATGACAAAAGGAGGATTTGGCGTAGGATGAATGTGAAAACGGCAAAAGCTGATTGGTGGATGAAAGCAGAAACATCCTTGCTGGGAGAATGGCATGATGAAAAATGCGTTATGTGTATGAGGCATGGAATGATGTGGAGAGCAAATGGAGAGTGCTAAGAAAAACGTTTTCTAAAGAGAAAAACGTGTTTTTACTTAAAAGGAAAATGAAACGTGAGGAATGAAGAGCACATGAAAGAAAGGTGAATCAAGATCGAATAAAGAGAAAGAGACATCAAAAATAAGAGAAGAAAACACGTTTTACACAGATGTAGAAGGAATAAAAACAAAACGCATTCTTGTAAAAACATTTTTAGCATAGGCGTTTATTGTATAACAGAAAAACGTATGAAAATGTTGAAGAAAAACATGAATAATTCAATACATTCTTCAAAATGAAAGCAATGACAAATAAAATGCAAAGAAAAAGAAGAAAGAAACACGTTTTTAAACAAGACATTTACAAAAAACGTTGGAAGAAAACCCTAGGCGCGGGAATGGCATCGAACTTTCTGGAGTTCTGTGCAAGTTAAAATGACATTGAAAAATGAAATCGGGCTTTTTTGATACTGACGCAAATCCTCTCTTGCAAAAACGGGTTTTCAAAATGACATTGCAAGTATTTTTTAAAAAGATTCGGACTTTTTCAATCACTTTACAAGTGAGTTCGAGCTTTTTTACATGTAACTGCAAGTTATTTTAAAAGAAAATCGGGGCTTTTGAAAGACTTAACAAGTAAAATGACTAAAATTAGGTTTTTATCACTACATTGCAAATGCAATTAAGTGAAAATCGGGCCTTTTGGCCCACTTAACAATTTTATTTTAGTCAAAAAAAATGAGCATTTTGGAAAACTTGGTCAAAATCGGACTTTTAGACAAGTAAAGCAATTTCAGAACTTTTTCAAGTTTTAGCAATTTGCTCTTAAGCCAAAATTTTCCTACTTGCAGTGAGGTTACAAAAACCCGAATTTGACCAAAAACACACTGAAAAAGACTCAGAATTTAACAAAAACGGAGAAGAATGCGTAAAAAGTGGTAACCCAAAGGACTATAGACTTAAAATTGAGATTTGCTGATCTTTTCACGTCGAAATGCGTGCCATAGAAGAGAAAACCTTCAAATTTTATCAAAATTTTGATTAGTTGTCTTGATTTTTAACAAGTCAAAAATCTGGGACAACAACTTGCAAGGAGAAACCTTTATTTTGTTGTAGCACTTAGTGGCATACACCATGATATAAAGGATCATGATGGCAATGTGCAATATGCATATGGACTGGCACACAAACAAATAAGTTGTAAATAGAATAGTGATCCAATAGACAGGTTTTTGGAACACCGTCATATGAAGGATGAAGGCAACTGTGATGGTGTTATGGTAGGAGAACTAAGACTATAGAAAAACAAACACAAACCCATAAAATCAGGCAATAAAAAAATATGCAAAATACACAAATTGGTATCCAAAAATGACATTTTGAAGCCAAGGGTATATGGGAAGATGGGATTGGATGGATTGATTGGTGAGGATCCAAGGATTAATGATGAGGATTGGATTATAATTTTTCCCTATTCAAGCTAAAATTGATTTGATTAATTTATTGATTGATTGATTATGATAGCATTGTTGATGTGGGAAGGACACATAAAAAAAATAATGCAAGGATTGGGGAAAAAATCTCTATGATGATTGATTAGATTGATTGTAGATGGAACATATCTTGTAGTAAGATAAGGGACAAATCTTATGGTGGATGCAAGATTTTGGATGGGGTATCTTTGGGTTTAATCTTGGCTTCAACATGGATAAAGTTTTTTTGTGGAGCATGCTTATAAATTGGGAATATGTTTGGATAAGTGTTTGATTTTTTTTTTCATTTTGATGGTGGAACCAATGACTATAACAACCCTAGTGTTCTTCACAAAAAAATTTCTAATGTTTTCACCTCAAGTGATTAAAACATGATGCCATGTATTAGCAATAAAAAAAATTCTTCCAATAATGTAAATTACATGCATAATTGAAATAACACAAATTCCAATTTGTCATTGTAATACAAAGTAATTGTACAATCTTCCAAAACATAGATATCATATTGAACAAATATTTTATACAATATTCAATAGAGAATCCTTTCCAATATAATAATTCCACAAATTACAATATTCTAAGAATGTACACTATTACAACCGCAGCTCCACCGAGCTTCAAAGCATAAGATATAGATGGTCTAGGAATCCGCCTTTCAAAACCTTGATCCTCTGTAGCCTATTGACGAGGAGAAGCATCACTCAAGTGCTTTTCTGCCAACCACGGACTCATATGTGATCCCCTGCACATCTACCAATGATAGATGACCCTACCCTTCGACGAAGGTATTGGTTGGGTAACCTCGTATGACATACCACTCTAAGCTTAGTGTTGTATCAAACCTGACTGGGATTTATAACCTACACTAGTTAACCCTCATGCATTTAAGTAGACATAGTGAACTAACAGTGGAGTCTCAGCTTACACACTATTCCTAGTGGATTCATCAGACACCCCCACTACTTTTGCCAAAGTGTTCTCACTCAATATAATTGAGCGATGGTCTACCATTCACCTATACTATGGCAAGCTCGTTTTGACTTAAGGCCATTATATTTATGCCTAGGAAATCCCTCTCCAAGGGAAAGCTACTCCCCAAGATAACCTAACTTTCAAACACAACCTAAGGCAACACAACTCAATAAGTAGAGTACAAGTTCCCTCCCTTCATTGGACAACATTCTCAAAAGTAACCTAGTAGCCATCTAGCATAAATAACTATCTAGTATTGAGTATACCCTAAGCTTGTCTATGTTTAATCATAACTAGTATAATAACAATACCTATGGTAAACATAACCTCTTCCCCGTGACTACATATGTCTAGAATAATAATACCCAAGACAAACAATCTCTCCTATCATGGAGTACTTACAAACAATACACAATCAAGTAAATAGATTCTACTTTTCTTTCAAAGTAAACATTAATTTTCACTACATGCAAGTATCAACAAGACTAGATCAATCAATCAAGACACAACTCATTCAGAAATAGAATAATCAAAGTAGAATATTTCCATGACTGTTTAATAGCCTCCCAATTCAACTAGCTGTAATCATGGTGCCTTTAGAATAGCAACTCTTTTCAACAAAGACTCACAACTTCTTATCTCTCAAGTTGGAAATTGCTCCTTCTCAAAAGATAACTAAAACTCTCTTAAATTTCAAGACTCTCTTTCACTATTTAGACATAATATTGTAGATGGAAAAGCACACTAATAAGCAGATTTGATGCACAAGAAATAACGCATAAAAGAGTGAGAATGAGGCATCCCAAACAGTGAACTCCTTGTTATTTATACAACAAGCAAGCAACTATACTACCTATAGTTTAGGCATGATAATGATAGCAGAAAAGATGCAAAGCAACACCTCAAACACATCTTAGAAAGGTGGAAAATAAGTAAGTAAAGACTCAGCTTGATTGCTAATAGATCGACCCACTTATTGACACCAATTGGAGAATATATCAACTATCCATGTGATAGAATTCGACTGCAGACTTCTATGATAAGAAGAACACAAAGGTGGCATGATTTTACTATCAAGTGAAACATTCAATAACCAAAGCTTACCACCTATATTTTCATCAACTTATTCCATGCTGAGTATAGACTCATAAACTCAATTGATTTAGACAAATTCATTGGTTGTTTGGAGTATTCAAAAGTTGTTTGATTAATCACAACAATTTGTGGTAATGTTGTTTGGCCAAGTCCAAGATGAATAAAGGTGTCGACCTCTCCCATATCGACTTAAATGTTAAAGCAACTTACAAATTTAATAATGACAACAAAGACATAAAAATCATCCCATGAATAGTCATATTCACTTCAAAGTTTCAGCCATTTAAGTCACCCATGATTATCGACTTCTAAGCCAATATATATATATATGTATATGTATATATGTATATGTTAACATATATATTTGTATTATCATAAAGCAATAAAGCATGTATATATAATCGATATACAAAAGAGTATATCAAGATAGCAATCACACAGTAATAATATATATTATCTATTTGTATACATATGTATACACACCCCTCTATTTAAGCATTTATGCTTATGTGTGTATTTACATATATATATATATATATATATATATTATCTATCAACACGACATTCAATGATCCATTCAATATACCAATGATCATGTCCTATGTGATTATGGCATCATATCACTCACTCTTAAGCATATATGCATATCTATACATATCTCATCTTACTCGTATGGAAATCCCATTATGTCCATCATACGTGTATGCCATCATATGCATATATATGCATGTATGCATATATCCAAACACTCATTCAACCACACAAACAAACACAATAGGATAAGGAAGGACTCACAAGCTCAAACAAATAAACGTCATCCAAGTATGTATTCGATAGTAATCAAGACCCTTACTAATGCAAACACATTATGCTAAGGATGACTTACCTACTTCCCACATGATAACCCAACTCAATTATTCTAGTGTGGTATGTGTAAGCTCAAATAGGCTACGTTACTGGTTACCCGACCAATACCTTCTCTTGAGTGATACTTCCCCTCCGCCTAGAGGAATGAACATGTACCTGCATCCACATTCTCAAAATATGTCCAAGGTAGTTAGCTATTCAACAAAATATACATTACACATAATACATCTCCTTAGTTAGAATATTAATACAATATTCATCCAATCACATAAATGCATTCCTTCATCTAACATTAAATGAGATGACATTCATTCATAAAGTAGTGATAACAAAGTGCACACACAATTTATTCATCGACTGAATTCACATTACATTCACAAATTGCCCTACATAGTAATAGTAAATAGTAATTACACAATCGGGGTGTAACATACTTCCCCCCTTGTGACTCATCGTCCTCGATGATCTATAGCACTTTAACATATAGATAAAGTCAAATAAATTTTTACTTACTATTCTCAAAATACATAAGATTTATAAACATTCATCCTATGTAGCATTACTCCTTGCAACATTTCCCTTCCTAGACCTTGCATCGAGTGTCCTCGCTATCGCATAGGGAAAACTTGTATGTAACAAACATACTCACTCTCTCAAAGAGCTTACGTGTTGTATTCACAATATCTCTTTTGTACATCCCATGTACAATACTATTTAAACAACACATGCACCTATTCCAAAGTGACTAGAAAGCATGTTCCCATTGCCTCACGAATTTATCCTTAGTATAATCCAAATAGAAAAGGACTAATGATGCTTTGCACACTACATCGTGGGTCCCATCTTTCCCTTTGGTATTTACACCTTGGACAACTCAGAAGTCGTGATTGTCCATCACTTACACACTTATTTACTTTAACCAAAAGTAATGCTCTTAACCACTTGTTCATTTTGAGCACAACATTGCTCTTGGACATCTATCGATTCTGATACTGTTGTTAGATATCCAAATTTCCACCCCTCTACCAAGTTGTGAAAGAACTCAGCAATTTTGGACTAACATGGGACTACTTTCAGGTTGTGGGTATCCTATCGTGAAAGTAGACCTCCAGATTATGGGTTGGCTCCCCTTTTGATGTCACCTAAACTAATGATTTCTGAGGAAAGAGTGAAAAATATTCATGGAAATGAAACTTAATTGAAACTACAAAGGGTGATACACCAAAAAACTAACTAAGACCTGCAAACAACTTATAGACATTCAAAACAATGACAAAACCTGGTTCACACAGCTCATTTCTTGCATGCATTCTTGCATAAGTAATTTATAAGGATTTTTTTAATAGAACTCTTAGAAGGAAAATAAATTTCACAACTAATAGCATCTACATTCACTAACACAGCTTATAACCTACAATAATGCACTTTTCTGCTAAATGGGTGCTTAACAATGAGACAAAACTACAAGGAAAGCTAAATTTCACAAGTAATTTGATCAACCACTAACTGCACACAATAAAACATGAAATGAGAAGGAAAATATTTTAATGTCATTGATTCAAAGTACACAACTAGTACACAAGTTTATCTCTAAGTTACAATACTGCTCCTGTTGAAAAGATAACTCCAAAAACAAAACTATCACTTTGCTAGAAAGAAAGAACTAACTTCAACAACAAAGATCGAAGTTACTTAAGCAAAATTCAAACAACTCTCCCACACAAGTCCATCTAGAATGTTCTGGTCGGATGCAATAGAAGAGGCTAAAAAGAACCTTCTAAAGTCACTCCAAATTGTCCTCCACATGAAGCAAGGTCAAGCCAAGACCATAGTCACACTAAAAATGTGACAAAAATTCCTCCAAATAGCCCATTTCCCTCCAAAGATAGTCATATACAACCTCCCACACCTTTCTCATGTCTTCCTGTCATCATTGTGTCTCCAAGAGCTTTGACCCACACTTTTAGTGCTTTTGCAAAAGCACAAGACTCTATTTTGCATTTAAAATAATAATTTGGTTAAGTGATTCATAATACATCACTTAATCAAACTACTTTACATTTCAAAACAAATGCAAAATAAGAGGCCCCACCACCTCTTTGGATTACATCAACATTTGCATCATAAATAACATAAATTAAAGTGATTTACAAATCACTTAAATAATGTTCTACAATTGATAAAATGAAAAATAAATGATACACTCCAAATGCTTGTAAAATTATTCAAGCAAACTTAAACTCCTCCAAGGCATTGATAAAATTTAACTCACCCCATTTCTGCATTTCAAAGTCACACCACTTGGTCAACATTTCATATTTTCAAATATATGCAAAAAAGGTCAATGGTTCGGCCTATGTGAGCATAAGGAGACTCCAAATTCTTTGGAAGGAATATTTCAAAGTCTTGGAAGACTTAGCATAATCCAAAGAGATGAGAGATTTACTAAGGCACATGGTCTTTCAAATGAACACAAGGAAAAATTGCCTAAGGCATAAATCCTCATCCTAAGCCCACATAGCACATTAAATTGTGCTTTGCAATTTTTAAAAACACAAGGTAAAAATACCTTGGTCGGCCTCCATAGGGTCTCTAACCCTAAACAAAATCAATGGAAAAAAGCTAAAGTTTATTCATTTTCCATCGAGCCTTCTGGAGAGCTCTTTTGTCGCCATGGGGTTTCGAGGGTAGCACTCTGCAGATGATTTGTTGTCATTTTTGGATGATTTTTTGATGAAATCTTGTGATTCCTCATTGGAAGAATGAGGTAATGTGTTTTTTCTCAACAAAAACTGGTTTTTTTGTCCATCCTTTGAAATCCATTTCATGAGTTAAGGCCACGACTATAAGTGTTTTTTTTATGCAATTTATTGCTTCATTTTTTTGTGGGTTGTTCTTTTGTATCAGCCACCATTGATGTGATCTCCTGAAGCTTTAAAGGTGAAATTAACTGGCATATTTCAATGAGAATGAAGCTCGAGCTCAAGTAAGCTCACTTCAGGCATATACCTTTATTATTTTCTGCAATTTTTTTGCTCAAACTTCAAGCTCCTTCCATAGTGAAAATGGTGAAAGTTAGTTTCTTCTTCTGGGTTTTCCATGTATGTTCACTTTGAAACAATCACGGAGTGTTTTTTTGTCTCATGTGAAGAAAAAAGGTACTTTAAGGCCACGGCCATGACAATGTAATGAGCTTTGTTGCCATTCATTTTTTGAAAAAGAGGGTTTGAAACCCACATGTATTTTGTGAAGAAAGAAAAAAAGTAGTGACTCCCTCCATAATTTGCATCACACCCTCTGATAAAAAACCCCAAGTGGGTTTGTTATTTTGAGAAGAAAATTCCTCTTTTAGGTCGTGGCCATGAAGGAATAGTTGGCTTTTCTTTGACATTTCTTTTTGCTCATTTCTGAAAGACAAACTTAATTTTGCATCTGGGTGTTCTCATTTCTCACAAAAAAAAAAACATTTTGCACACAAATGGAGGGAAAAACTATCACCATTCTTCATATTTTTCATTTTAAAACAAAACCCAAAGTGGGTTTTTCACTTTATGAAGGAAAAATACTCCAAATAACCACGGCCATAAAGGAGTGAAATGGGTTTGAACATTTTTCTATTTTACTAAAAGAACTCCATGATGCATCTAGGTATTTTAAATCTTTCATTTCCCTCTTAAAAGAAACCCTAACTCAAGGGTTTGTATTCCTTTGTATTAGATTTGGCCTTACCCGTTTACATACATGGGTCCACTTGAGAAACATTATTTCTGAGAAGAAACAAGAAACTAAATAAATTCACACCACTGTATGGTATAGACCTAAAGCAAGACATACTTCCAGCACCATTGAAACCACTTGTATGCATTCATTTTTGATATGAAGGAAAAAGATATATTCTATTATGTTTCTCCATTTTTCTGAACTCTCCTCCATGATTTCCTATAGGCCTTTTCTATATAATGTCAAAGGCTACTCCCTTCTCAATAATCTCAGCCTTCCTAAATGCCTTTAAACAATCATTTTGTTTGGTTGCATTTCCCCTCTTTGATTCATCATGCTTTGGTAGGGTTTAGATCTTCAAGGTGACAAATAATAGTGACTCTTAGAATAAAATAGTGACCTTGACAAGTAACAATCACTCAACCTCCATCTTGATATGATAGTGCTATGAAACATCTTCATGCTATTGTGAAAACTTAATCATCAAACCATTGTTATGAGGTCCTAGCACTTTTGTAACCATGAGCTACTCTTATATGCATGGTGCTTTCAACTGATTGATATATCAAAACTAAAGGAGCAGATCCTATTGCATGTTTCATTTCATTGGTTTGAGTATTCAATGAATTATACTTATGCATTCAATGAGTTTCCCATGTATTGAAGCCATTGTCCTCCTAATGTAGATGAACACATTTATCTTTATAGGTACAAAATAGTTTGAATGTACTCACCTTCAAGATATGATCTTGCATAAGCATTGTTTGTTGTGTGTGCCTTGACTGTCTACTTGTGAGATTATTGTTCACTATCCATTACATTATTGTGCTTTGACACCTTGGATGCTCTGCCACATACATAATTACATTGTATGCTACATTATTGTTGTCCTTAAACCATCATCATGCTTAAGGTGATTTTCCTTTTTTCTTATTCTAATTGAAACACAGCTTTGGAAATATTGTTGGTTGGATCCATTCACTCATAACATGCCTACTTATTTTCAAGCAAGTGTTCTTATTCATTGAAAAGGCAAGAACATTTTTTTTAAATGAGCATCTCTCACTCTTGGTCTTTCATGTGTGGTCTCTTGATGTATATGGCTGATCATTTTCATGTCTCCTTCATTGTGCATTGTCTTACATCACTTGATTGTTAGTGTCTCCTTCCAATGCTTTCAGATGTTCAATGTTGGCATCCTTTGTGAAACACATTTCCTCCAAATAGTCTTTTGCAATGATCATGCTTGGGGCTGCTCCACTTTATTTATTGTTGTTTGGAAGGCATTACATTCATTGTGACTGATATCATCATGAGTTGATATCAAATGGTTGAACTAATATAGATGGTTGCTTCTTTTGACTGTAATCTCAATCTTGCATTGATATTAGCAGAGCCACCAATCCTTCTTAACATCCTTGCTTGGTCTTTAAATGAAAACATTTAGACTTACTGATAGGCAACAACCTATTTGACCATTTGAAAAGAAACAATATTAAAAGAATGGTATTTATCTCAGATACAAAACAAAATGCATGTTTATTTCCTCATCTCCCACTATTTGATTCCTTTATGTGTGGTCTCCACTAGAAACAGGGAGGTATATGGCTGATCATTTTTCCATGATTGCAATACTTCTTCCATAGATGATTACCCATTGATCCTTGTTGTCCTATAGCATCAAATGACTGTACATGTGCCTCTGTTGAGTGAATGATTATTAATTGTTCAATGTGAACAGTACATAGCTCTGCCCCTTTGTGATATGCATTCCACCCTTAGTGATGATCATGTTGCCTTGTATGCTTCTTTGATTGTTGTTCTCCTTGCATGAGATGTGGCATGATTTTTTGTTGTCCTTGTCATCAGATCATTGTTTTTGTCCTCTTATTCACCTAAGACTTCCCTTTGCAAACTCTTAAAAGTCATTATTATACTCACTTGACATCATGGCCTTGGCTTCAAAAATGAATTTCATCTCTATGTTTCATGATTGCTTAATGAATATTAGTACTCATTACCATTCCTTTTGCTTTAATCCTACTGGTCAGACATGTGTCATTTATGGTGGTGACCTAAAAGCTCACCATCCTAAGTGATGTGTGCTTGCTCAATAGGATTGAAGTGAGATGAATTGGATTGTGTCTCTTAATGCAATAAGGCATGATTGTCCTTGTTCCTTCTTGCTGCCCCATGTGACTCATGATGGTTTCAAACATGACTTGATATCTCCTTCATTATTTATGAATGGATGCATAATTGAACTTGATGCATCTATAATTGAACTTGATGCATCACAGAAATCATTTACTTTAATAAAATGGATCTTGGATCCACTTAAGAAGATTGGAAGACATATCCATCAAAATACTACCCCTTTTGACATGATGGCAACCTATTGATTGATTCATTGTGAAAAGATGAAGGATAACTTTCTTGACAATTCACATGATGTGTTGCATCTTTTGAATCTAATAATGAAAGTTGATCAACTGGTGTGATTTCATATTGATTTAATGCATCAAGAATATGTTTATCATTGATTTGATTAAGTTGCTCAATTTCCTATCCCTCCTAAAACATAAGAGGGAAGCATTTTGGGCTCAACCCTTGTGGGAGCCACATTTTTCTCCACATGTTGTAATTAGTTGAATCAAAACAGTAACAAGACTTGTCCTAAATCTACACAAGGAACAACCCAGTTAGATAAACAAAGCATATCATAGGTGTGTTTGATCACTCTTTTCCTAATTTCCTATACACTTATGGTATGTTGTCTATTTTAATGCTTATGGACATGAAATTACACATTTATGGATGTTTTGCACATATTTTGATCAATGGCCTTTCATTGCTCTAACAACACTCTTTTTTCATATGCAGGAAACCTAGGAGCAGCGAGGAGAGCATCAAACAGAAGCAGGAAAAGCGGGGAAGATGATGATGTAGGACAAGGCCAACGGGATTCATCATTCCACCAGGAAATGGCGGGTCCCTTTTCATTTTATGTACATCTCATTTTGTTTACCTATAAGAGTATAGTATTTTCTTTATAAGAATTAGACTAGTCAGTCCCTCGGCTTGTGAGGGACATTATACACTTATGATCATCAATAAAGATTACACTTGCAATACATGTTGGTTCTCTTTCTTATTTGTATGTAATTGCAAAACTGGAATAATGCAATCTATTTTGACAATCTCCTTTATGTACATTAATGAAATTTAGCAGAAAATGATGTATCTTTTAATTTTTTTAAATGCAAACACAACAATAAGTTACCTAATTTAGCTGGAAGCAAAAATTAGGTAACAACTGCTTCATACTTAAGCTTTGTTTCTACAAAGTTTCATTCTTCAATCTATTACTCCTTTTTGATAATCTATTTGTAGACACTAAAAAATGTCCTAAGTCCGCGAGCATCATTTTTCTTGGTCGTTGTCCTTCGATAATTGAATATTTTTAATTATTCAATTAAGTTTGATCACATTCCTCTATTAATTAAATAATTTTAATTATTTAATTAATTCACCTTCTCATCTTTATTATATCCTGATCAATTAAAATTATTTAATTGTGTCGCTAATATATCCCTTTCTTCAATAATTAAATAAATCATTTTTTTATTTAATTATTTATCTTTCATCTATAGTCAAATAATAATAATAATCATTATTTGACCTTTTATTCTTCTATAATTAAATAATTGTCGAAATTATTTAATTGTGTTTCATTCCGAGCTCTTTTGGATAAATAATTCAAATTAATTGTCCATGTCTAATTTCCACCTCCCCATTTAATTAAATTGATTAATTTAATTGAATGCTCCTTTTGTCATTTTCTCTAAATAAATAATTTGGATAAATTATTTATTTGCCACTTGTCATTTTCCTCCATTTTGAATAAATAATTTAAAATAAATTATTTATGCACCTCCACTTCGTCAAAGATACCCTATCATTATTTAATGTCATAGTATGCATGTCCCTATCATAGCCTGCATGTCCCTGCATGTTTGTCATAGCATGTATGTCCCTGCATGTCTGTATATCATGATTCCTCCAAGAATAGCATATTCTTGGTGCATCAATTTTGGACCATTGATCTTGGAATCCTTCTAGAGGATTAATTTCAGTTGTCCATTTGAAGGGTTGTCTATAAAAGCAACCTTCATTCTCCATTTTCAGCTTAACAGCTAATTGTCTCCAACTTTCTTGCTACCATTTGCAGGTTTTGCACAAATATTTCAACAAATCTAAGGGAAAAGTTGCATAACAAGAAGAAGGAGAGAAAGAGAAGGAATCAACCATGATGGGCAGTGCTTTTTTTTATGTTTTGCATTTTTTATTCTCTCCATTATTTGTATTCTCTTGTTTAGATGAGGTTAATAGCTTAGAAGTGTTGGCTGTCACTTTATCTATGCTATTTTATTTTTAACCCCATCTCACATTGGTGAACCTGAAGTGAATCTTACAATTTTGTAGAGAAATTTGTGTGTTTTCTTGTTTATTTTCGTTGTTTTGTAGGTTACAGCCAAGAATTCATACAAAATCCCGTCATCTTCTTTTGAACACATAAAAATGGCCACATAAAATCTTTTAAAACGATTATCTAGGTTTTGTAGGCCTCGTTCTCAGCTTTTCGAAACTTCAAATGGTTTAAAATTTTGTTAAGATTTGAGAAATTTATGGTCGTTTTAGTGATCGCAACTTTTTAAGATTTAGTTGTTAAGAACCGAATTTTCTTTTATTTATAACACTTTTGTCTTGTAGGATTTTGCAAAACGTTTTTTGGGTTTTGAAAGTCTATGTCTTAGCTTTCCATAGATATCTAAAATTTAAAATTTTGTTTAGTTTTGAGAAAGTTATCACTATTTTAGTTTGTTGTTTTCATTCAAGTTTTTTTTACTAATCTTTTGTTTGTAGCATGTGGCTTTGGAGTGGGGCTCCCAAAAACTACTTCTTTTGGAGCAACAAAAAAATTGAGCTCTTAATTTTTAGTCTTCTTTGATTTCCTTTTCTTAGTTTAGTTTAGTCTCTTTATTTTCTAGTTTAGTTATTTACTGACTTTTTAAGTTTTAGTTTGGTTTTTAATCTCTTGTCCTAACTTAGTTTTTTGCAGCTTTCTCATTGGTCCAAGATATTTATGAAACTACTAACTTTTGGTTTTGCAGCTCCATTAGTCGAAGACTCATTTCTCAAACAATGTGTTTGCGATTTCTAGTTTAGAAAAAACTTC
Organism: Sequoia sempervirens; assembly: GCA_007258455.2. Lineage (NCBI taxonomy): Eukaryota > Viridiplantae > Streptophyta > Pinopsida > Cupressales > Cupressaceae > Sequoia > Sequoia sempervirens. The sequence continues at coordinate 229,011 of VDFB02182345.1, forward strand.
CATTAGTGCATTAAAATGAACATGTGTTTGATTTTGTCTGACTATGCTTGAAGGTGGTAGGTGATTATGCTCTCACCTTGTGAAAACTAGGTGATCAGAAAACTAGACCCACCTTATTTTGTGTAACCCTCATGATTTAATAATCGAAGTATCCTCTCCCCTTGCGCTTTTGAGCGATCCTGGGTGTAAGAGAAATGGTTATTATTACTAGAAATGGGTCTTCCTTAAGGGAAAAAGTACTCACCTTAACGGACAACCCGACCGGTAACAAGCTAAATCCAAGCCACTTCCAGCGGGGATATAAAATGGATGCTTGAGGAAATTTCAAGTACCACGAGTTCGGATGTGTCACACAGACGGAGTAGTACTCCCATAAACCCTGTTGAGTGTAACCTCTTCAAGCTGGAGTGCCACCTAATCCGTAATTAATCTCTTGCCCCATGTGTGGCCACTCGAACAGATGCCCTTACTAGACACCTATTGTTTTAGCAGCCAACCATTTTTAGTCGTTGCTTGGTATAGTGCAAGGTACAGTATCATGCCCGAAGATACTCACTACTGACTCCCTTGAGTAGAGATAGCAGTTCTTGGGAAGTGACTACCCAAGAATTCGAAGTTGGTGTGCCCATAGAAGTGAGTGTTGTGGAGGGGAGCCAGTGCCACCAAACTTCTAAGCTATCTGCTCTCGAGAAGGAGAGGTGTTCAGCACCAATCCGGGGTATATTGATGGGCTATACCAAGTATACAAACCCTTGGCCTATTAGGATCATGCTTGTCTTACGTGTGTTTTCTTACACTAAAACATTGTGCTTGTCAAGTGCTTTCTGGATTTTCAAACAGTATTCACCACATTCACAAATCTGGACAAAAACATTTGACCTTTGACAGATCATATTTTTTCCTCAATACATCAGAAAACTGAAAATTTTGCAACCTGTGACACAACTGTTGAACCACATTTGATTAAACTAAAACATATTTTCCATACTATGACGCATTCGTGACCTGAAATGACACATTTGTATGATAGTAACAAAACCCTCATGCAAACCAGAATATAAGTCTAAACACTGTCAGCCTATTTTCAAACACTTTTTCCAAGAGGACTCTATCAGAAGCCAACTTTGCAATTGCTCAAAATCTTTATCATTCAACCATTAGTTTTCATTTTTTACCCTAGGATTAAACTTTCATTTTTTTTGATTTCATCCATCAGGTTTCATAATCATCATTTTCAACATTAGCTTGACCATAGCTTTTCATTTTTGCATACTTTGGGTTAGGCCAACCTTATCACAATTTTCAAAATCATTGCTTTCAAAACTAGATTATCTTGGACTTCGTCATTCATTTCTATTTTCAGTCATTGTCCTTTTTGTGAGGATTTCCAACTCAACAATCTAGTTAGGAAAACTCACTAGTCATCTTGACCTTGTCACTTTTTCATTTTCAACAAGTCCTTTGGTAACTAAAATTGAAAACAAAGATTAAGCTTAGAGTGCTTAGGTACTCTTGTCTCCAAATTGCATTCATTTTAGTTCCTACCTTGCATACTTTATTTCTACAAAAAATCCAAAAATATCGTTCATCCTAGTTGTCATTTTGAACCTAGACCTTGCATTAGTTCCCTCATTAGTCCTCATTTTGCACTTTTCCATTTTTTTAATTGAGATTATCATTGTCCCAGTCAACATCGACATCCTAATTGTCACTTTGTCTTTTGGCATATTTATCTCTTCGCATTGTCAACCTTTATCACACAAAAAAACAAAAACATAGACTAGTGTCATACTTGCATTGTCATCTTCATTTGATCAATTTCCTTGATGGTGGAAACAAGACTTCAAAGAAAGAAAAGACAAATGGAAAACTTTGGACAAGACTTTCACAACAACACCAACACCAACACCAACACCAATCCCAATGACTAGATTTATGACAACCCATTTGGAAATTTGAATGTACAATCATCCATGAGCATGACAACTTCCTTTCAAAATCCACTTTTTGAACAATTCAAACAGAGAGACCAAAATGGACAACTACTAGCTGAGGATTTAGATGTTGCCACTCAAAACCCTGACATAGCTTCATTTGTAGAAGAATTGGTCTTAAACAATCCCGGAAGATACCTTGCTATGCTTTTGGACCAAGGGGAAAAACTACCAAAAGGCTTTGACATTAATACCATAAGACCTTCTCCGGACAACACAACACAAACCATGACATCTCAAAAAAACACGAACAATGCCTCCAATAGCAATAACATTGTGGTCACCACACAAGTTGCTACTAACACCATTAATGTGACATCTAGTGGCAACACAAGTCAAAACATCTCCACCTCAACTAATACAACATCTATGGGAGTAACATCTACTATGTCCATGCCTACAATGTCCACATCAACATCCCAAATGATAGGAGTAACTGTTGGGTCCACATCAACGGGAGAAAATCCCACAAACCCTATGTTGGGATCTTCATCTATGACAATGGGAGCATCTTCATCACAACCTTATGGTGGAACCTCATTTAATCCCTTTGGAGGAAACCCATGACGAGTCTTCATTCAAGGCCCCCAACACAACATTAATACATCATCGCAATTAAACATCCCACATAGACAAGGACTAAATATGAACATCCCACATGGACAAGGACTAAATATGAACATCCCATATGGACAAGGACAAAATATGAACATCCCACATGGGCAAGGACAAAATATGAACATCCCACATGGACAAGGACAAAATATGAACATACCACATGGGCAAGGAAAAAATATGAATATCTCACATGGACAAGGACAAAATATCAACACACCACATGGACACTCTCGAGGAACAAACACCAACATGCTACATGGAAAATTCTTTCAACAAGGACAAGGAACTCAAATGACTTAACAAATGTGTAACTTTGTCAATCAAATGAGTCAGGTATTTTAGATACCTCAAATACAAACAAACATGGTTGGGTCACATATTCCCACATACTCATCCCAGATTCATACTCAACAACAAATTCCCACTCACAACTGGTAATATCAGCAAACACCTAATCAAAACATACCTTACTTTCAGGCAACCAATGATCCCATTGTACACACCTTGCTAGCAAGAGTGGATGACCTTCAAAAACAGGTGGAAAATATGAAAACCTCTGACAAGAAGACGCAAATTCCATACGACTTATGTCCATATCCTTTTGATACAACTCTGTACATGCCACCATTTCCACATGGTTATGTGGCTCCAAACTTCAACAAATACAAGGGTAAAACAAATCCACTTGACCACATCAGAGATTTCGTAACAAGTTGTGTGGATATTTCTCATGAGCACACATATCTAATGTGATTGTTTCCTAAAATCCTTGCAGGACCATCCTTAGAATGGTTCTATACACTACAACCCAGAATATAGTCATGGAAAGAACTTGCTGAAAAATTCGTGAAAAATTACACATACAACATTGACACAGACACCTCCATTACCAACTTATGCCAGCTCACACAAGAAGATTTGGGTGAAACATTTTTACCATTCTTTCAAAAATGGAGGGGCCTAGCAAGTCACTGTCATATAGACATACCTGAAAAGGAAAAAGTTGACATGTTCGTACAAACGTTATTAGGCCCACTGAAAAATGGCTTGTGTGTTCATTGTTGCACAACTTTTTCTGACCTAGTTGAATGGGGTTTCCAAGTTGAGCAAACCCTCATTGTTGAAGGAAGACTAAAATATGGTCTCAAAAACACAAATGCAAACCCTCCTCTTGCTGACAAAAACAAATACTGGGTTAAGAACAAACATGTCACCAACGATGGTGTAGTCGATGCTAAGGTTGTGAACGCTATGGGTCCTATGATTACTCTAAAAGGGACACAACCAAAAAACACACAGATGATGACACAAACCTATGCTGCTAATGTTGTCCAAACAAATCAGAATAACCAAGGAAATCAAAACAATCAAATTCAAAGGAAACCTAGACAACCCAAACAATTCCCAAGAGGACGTACATACACTCCCTTGGGTGAGCCTATTGAAGAAGTTCTCGGGAAGTGCCTTCAGAATGGTGTCATCATACTTGAGGACCCCAAACCCTATGACCTTGGGTAGTTTAAACCATCTTGGTGGGATGATAACGCATTTTGTGACTATCACCGAATAAAAGGACACAAAACCTCTTCCTGTAAACAATTGAAAAATCTAGTACAAGCCCTTATTGAAAAGTGTATCATTGAAATTGGTGGACCACAGTTTGCTTCTAATGTGGATCATACAATACACAAGAACCCACTGCAGGATCATGGTTCTGGAAATCCTTCTACGTCAAATACAAATAACAATAGTCGAGCCAACTATGCCCGTATTGGATATGACTATTTTGGGGGACCTATCGTACATCACATTAGAACAACTGATGAACATGTCTGCACAGTCACCATTAGAAAGGCCCCTAAATGCAATGTCACCACCCATGGCGAAAAGGTCACCATAGTCGGCCCTTCTCCCCTTAGAAAATCAAAGGTAACAATAGCTGGCCCATCCACTTCACAGTCGCAATCACGTCCACATAACAAGCAGTCCCAACCTAAAGGAAACTTTAATCTTATTGACCAGCTTGGAAAAACACCGGCACAAATCTCTATCCTTGAGTTGTTACGCATCTTGCCTGCCCATAAGGCCATCCTAGATAAAAAAATTGCAAGAATCCTTTGTTCCCCAAGATATTGATGCCAGCCAATTCGAAGCCATGGTAGGATATCTCATGACTCCCTGCCATATCACCTTTTCTAACCAAGACTATTCTTCATCCAAATCCAACCATAATGATGCCCTTCATATTGAATTTTTTTTTCATAAACATAAGGTCAAACGAGACTTAGTAGATGGTAGAGCATGACTGAATATATGTTCCTTAAAATTGGTCAAGGCACTAGGCTTTTCTGATGCTTGCATAGACGCCACAAGAAGCATTTTTATCAAGGCATATGATGATGAATAACATTCCTCTCAGGGCGTAATTACACTCCCAATTCGAATTGGGCCAGTCATTGTCGACACCACTTGTCAAGTTCTAGATTTGGACCTTCCATACAATATTTTACTCGGTCGACCTTGGATCCATGCACTGAAATCCATTCCCTCCACGTATCACCAATGTTTGAAGTTTCCTTTTGAAGGCACTGAGATTACTATATATGGAAACCCTAATCCGTTCCAATACTGTACCAACTTACGCAGTATCTTGGAGCATCAAGTGCCTATCAATAGGGAAGCTTTGAAATCTCCATCTTCCAAATTCATTGACCCATCAACACTCATGAAGCCTTCTATTTCTTCATCCACCGCATCCACTTCTGCTCCTTCGACCACCATGACCACCTCCATAACACCTACTACTTCATTTATCACCTCAAGTGTCGACCCAAGCTTCCAAATTCAGGAACAAGGATGTGGAGAGTACAAGTTGAATACAGCCTATTGCATAACCAAGATGCCCAAGTCTCCCTAGGTCTATGGCAAACCCTACTTTAGAATATAGGCAAAGGAAATTTTCAGGGTTCCTCCAAATACAATTTTCATTAAGTGGGGTGAAATGAGTCAAGAGGACATAGATGATATACTATCTTGGATTCATAAAGAACCATAGGACTTGACTCCCTTGCTAGTAGAAATATATGGAAAAGGATACAACATGATAAAAACAAAAGGCTACAATGGAAAAAGTGGTCTTGGCAAGGATAAGAATGGAAGGCGTGAGCCATTATCAGTTTCAGAAAGACCAAAACATCTTGGGTTAGGGTTAGGTCCACGAGAATCTAGTGATCCAAGTACCAGTGTGCTTCCATGTGAGCTAGTGTATGCTTCAGACTGTGTTGAGACAACTGAGGACACCTCCTCTGAAACTGACTCTCAAGAATGGGAATTTGGCTCTCAGCGATCCTTAAGTGACTGCTGCCTTGACGAATTATTCCTTGAACTTGGCAAGCCTACATTTGAATAATGATTCTAGAAAATGTTTAAGATCGATACAACACCAAATGATGCCAAGTCCAGATCATATTCTATTCCCACTTGTCCTAGCCCCAACATACCTTCCCAGTCAACCCAAATTAATGACCATCATGCAGAATCACCTGAACCAACACTTGCCACTACGACCCTACCCCTAATCCTACTCCCTTTGTCCCCTACTTTGCTGGTGAGTATGAAACAAGCGAAGGAGAATACTGGATAGAATCTAACATAGAGCCAAATGATGACAACTTCATTTTCAATTTCTCAGCGTCCATTCACATGCTCTTTGCATCATTTCCTTAATTTGCAAATGTTGATGATGGAATATCCTTAGTTTACCTTGACTTAATTGATTGGAACCAGCAAGGCTCACTGGTAATGGACACTTTTCAAAATGATGAGGCTCTAGTAGAATTTCTAGGGCTACGTGAGGGCATTCCAAATGGGGATCACAAAACTAGGTTTACCATTGACTTGGATTGTGATGCTTATTTTGGGGAGACTGCGCCATCCTCTAGTCGCAAAATTAAAAAGAAAAATAAAACAAAAAATGACACGTCTCTAGGTGAAAACCGAAAGGCACCTTCTGACGGAAAAATAGTAAAAATAAAGGACGTATCCGAGGGTGAAAACCTCCCTAAGGCGCCCAAGGGTGGAGGATTGGAATTTCTCCCTATAGACAAAGAAAAATCAGCAATGCTTGTCGAGGATACCATAGCAGTTAATATAGCTACTGTGGAGGATCCCAAAATGGTTCTCTTTGCGGCATCATTGATAGAAGTTGAACAGCCAGAATTTCAAAAGTTCTTCTCGAAACGCAAGATAAAATTTGCATGGTCTTATGCTAACATGTTGGGATTAGATCCTAAGTTAGTATTACATCACTTGCCATTATTGCCAGATGCCAAGCCAGTAAAACAAAAGCTGAGAAAAATGCACCCGCAAGTTGCATTGTTGGTTAAAGTTGAACTCAAAAAATTGTTGGATGTAGGTTTTATTAGGTCAATTGACTATACATAATAGATATCCAACCTCGTCCCCTTCACCAAGTATACTGGACAGATTTTCATATGCACAGACTTTCGAGATCTCAATAAAGCATGCCCTAAAGATGATTTCCCTCTGTCAAACATTGACATCATTGTGGACCTTACAGCTGGATATGAGATGCTGTCCCTTATGGATGCTTTTTCTGGTTATAATCAGATCTGTATTTCCCCTGAAGACCAACACAAAACTGCTTTCACATGCTCTTGGGGTACATATTATTGGATTTTAATGTCATTTGGTCTTAAAAATGCAGGCGCTACATATCAAAGGGCAATGCCAACAATATTCCATGACATGATGCACACGTTAATAGAGGACTATGTGGATAACATTTTGGAAAATTCATTGACAAGAAAAGACCATCTTTCAGTATTAAAAAAAAAATTCAGGAGGTTGGAAGAGTATAAGGTCCAGTTGAACCCGAAAAAGTGTGTTTTTGGTGTAACATCAGGCAATTTGTTGGGTACATAGTCTCTCGTAGAGGCATTGAAGTTGACCCCGCTAAAGTCAAAGCTATATTGGATATGCCTCCTCCTAAGGGAATCAGTGACCTAAGAATGCTACAAGGTAGGCTTCAATCTATCAGATGGTTCATTTCTCAACTCACAGATAGGTGCCAACCATTTCAGTATCTCCTACGCAAAGGGATCCCCTTTGTGTGGACAGATAAATTCCAGGAGGCATTTAACCAGATCAAACAGTACTTATTGTCACCTCTAGTTCTCATGCTTCCTATCCAAGGAAAACCATTAATTTTGTACATCTCTGCAACTTCTTCGGCACTAGGGGCATTACTAGCATAGAATGAATATGAAGAAAAAGAAAGAGCCATATATTATATCAGTAGAACACTGGTGGGGTATGAGCTAAATTACACACCCATTAAACATGCTTGTTTGGCAGTTGTATTCGCAGCCCAAAAATTAAGGCATTACATGTTAAACCATAAGACATACTTGGTAGCCAAGATCAATCCCTTGAAGTAACTCTTGAGTCGAGCAGCATTGACAGGATGTTTAGCGAAATGGGTCACGATCCTTAGTGAATATGATATTCAATATGTCGAGTGGAAAGCCATCAAAAGACAAGCAATAGCAGACCAGCTCGCAGATGCATAAATACCAGATAATCATCCTCTTACAACAGATTTTCTAGATGAGTTTGTATTTCACGTGGAGTCCCAACAGCCTTGGCAATTATACTTTGATGGATCTCATACTAATCATGGCTCAGGAGCTGGAATATTATTCATTACTCCACAAGGAGATTCCATCCCAAGGTCATTATGCATTGCATTCTCGTGCACCAATAACATGGCAGAATATGAAGCACTAATTACAGGACTCTGAATGGCTATCAAGTGGGAAATCAGGAATCTGTAGGTCCTCGGCAATTCTCAGTTAGTTATAAACCAATTCAATGATGAGTATGAAACAAAAGATGAGAAGTTAATGCCTTATAAATGGATGGTTGATAGTTTTCTGACATATTTTCATAGACTATCCTTTGAATTAATTCCAAGAACATAAAATAAGGTTGCTGACGCTATGGCAATAGTTGGATCTTTGCTTGATATTCCCAACAATGTCCCACAATTTGAGTTTTTGGTTGAGCAGTTATTGGTTCCTGCTTATGATGTCCCTGAATCAGAAATGGTTTGTGAGCTTGTTGGTTCCAATTCCCCTTGGTATGACATTTTTTACTACCTTCATTCACAAATCCTTCGCCAAAACCTTTCCAATAACCAAAGAAAGTCCTTTATCCACAAAGTTGCACGTTATACCATCATCAGCGACACCCTTTACCGTCGTAGCTTCGACAATACCCTTCTCTGTTGTCTCGACAATAATGAAGCAAAAATTACCTTACGGGAAGTACATGAGGGTATATGTGGGTCCCATTCGAGTGGTCCGACCTTAGCTAAAAAGACTACGAGACTTGGGTACTATTGGCCGACACTAGAAAAGAATGCATTGGAATTTATAAGAACATATCACCAATGCCAGATTCACAGTGATTTAATTCATGCTCCAGCACAAGAGTTGAGGCCAATCACTTCTCCTTGGCCTTTCACATAATGGGGACTTGATCTCGTGGACAAGATTCACCCTACATCCTCCAATGGACACAAATTCATTATCACCGCCACTGAGTATTTTACTAAGTGGATCGAAGCCATCCCACTTAATTACATTACCGGAAAACAAATCTCCAAATTCATCCTCAATTATATAATTTGTCGGTACGCATTCCACAATCCATCATCACGGATAATGGTCGTCCCTTCAAAAATCATGAGGTCCATGAACTATGTCAACATTTCCATATTAGCCACCACTTTTCCACGCCTTATTACGCACAGGGAAATGGTCAAGCTGAGGCATCTAATAAAACCATTATCAAACTTCTCAAAAAGACCATCAATGACATTGGTCATGATTGGCACATTCAACTCAACCCTGCTTTGTGGGCATACTGCATAAGCATTCGTACCCCCACTGGTACCACTCCTTTCACCCTTGTCTTTAGAGTTGAAGCCATCTTGCCCATAGAGGTCAAAATTCCATCTTTGCGAGTCTCCATGAAAAGCCTCATCACTGATGAAGAATACAAATAGTCACGACTGCATGAGTTAGAAATGCTAGATGAATGCAGGAAAAATGCATTGAATCATTTACAAGCATACCAAAATCATCTTTACAAAAGTTATAACAAAAGGGTGATGACTCGACAGTTTGACATTGGCAACCCAGTTCTCATGCAGAATCCTAAGAATTAGTCAGATAGGGAGAAGCCAGGAAAATTTGAGCCAAATTGGCTGGGCCCTTACATCATCATAGCATCATTTGGTTCCAGAGAATATCAGTTAGCTACTCCCGAAGGTGAACAGTTGATGGAGCCAATCAACAGTTTACATTTGCACAAATTCTATGCATAGCATCAGAAAGCCTGCCCGAAAACCAATTAAAAATACAAAAAAAAATATTGAAAAATACAAAAAATCGTCACCTTGATGAAAACCTGGCAAACAGGCATCCTGGTGACACTAAAAAAATAATAATAAATAAAATAAAATAATGATGAATAAAATGACAAAAATAAAGAGAAATAATTCATCCAATAGCGAAAACCTAGTAAACAGGTGCTTTGGATAAGTATTATGGTGAAAACCTAGAAAATAGACACCATGTGTAGTCAGTCATTGTTGTGCCATCTATTGTCACTCTATCTACCTTTGTCCCTAATAAACATACTATTTTCTGACATTCATCATAACCCTTCACCCCGACATCATGACACTTTCGTCCATGGCTCACAATGGTTGAAATCAAGTCTTGCATACTGTCCACTATCCATGCTAGTCATGCCTTTTCTTTACATTCCATTTTTCCTAGCCCATTCTCAACTTGACTAGGGGAAAAATTTTATCACGAGACTGCAATGGGTACCGCACGTGATCATAAAAATCATAAAATGTCCTAAAAAAAGACCTAAAAATCATAAAATGTCCTGAAAAGACCTAAAAATCATATAATGTCCTAAAAAAAGATCTAAAAATCATAAAATGTCTTGAAAAAAGACCTAAAAATCATAGAATGTCCTGAAAAAAGACCTAAAAATCATAAAATGTCCTAACAAAAAAAAACCTAAAAATCATAAAATGTCCTAAAAAAAGACCTAAAAATCATAAAATGTCTTGAAAAAAGACCTAAAAATCATAAAATATCTTGAAAAAAGACCTAAAAATCATAAAATGTCCTAAAAAAAAGCCCTAAAAATTGAAAAACGTCCTGAAGAAAACACAAAAAATTCCAAAAAATAGAGTCATGTCAGTCAACACAGTCATGTCAATTCAAGTCTTGATTAGTCTTTGTCATTGTCGAACTACGTTGTCTCTGCGCACTTGCTACATAGGCAAGGCTCATCTTTGAACCCCCGAGACAGTAGGTCATTCTTATTAGGTTTTTCAAAATAAATCATGACTCAATCTTTGGTCAACAAGAAAAAGTCATTGGTCGTGTCGAACTACGAGGTCTCTAAGTGTATGACGTAGGCAAGGCCATCTGTCGATGAGCCCCCAAGGCCACACTAGGTCAGTCCATTAGGGTTCATTGCACGATTTTCTCACACACATGAAATAGTATTTAAATTTATCATGGTCTTTGTCCAAATTCAAACGAACAATTTACCCAAGCGAACTTCTCTAGTCTTTCAATCAAGCACGACAATCATCTTAGCATATCAAAATCAGTCAAACTCAGCCAAACTTAGTCAAACTAGTCAAATCTTGCTTACTCTATAGATGTCTCCTTCTAAAGGGTAGCCTGTCATTTAATCATGCCCTAGGATGTGTCCTTCTTAGGTATTGTCACATTCATCTAGAATTTTGAGGATTCTCATGACATTTGATATACATTCCTCTTGATATCGGCATCATTCAGGATGCGTCCTTCTTGAATTCGACAATCTTGACATTGACATTGTTCAGGATGTGTCCTTCCCAAACTTGACATCAATCTGGCATCTCGACATCGACATTGTTCAGGATGTGTCCTTCCTAAACTTAACATCAATTTGACATCTTGACATCGACCTCATTCGAGATATGTCCTTCCCGAATTTGGTATCACTCTGGCATTAACGTCATTCAGAATATGTCCTTTCTGAATCTGACATCTTGGCATCGTTTAGGATGTGTCCTTCCTAAACTTGACACCAATATGGCATCTTCATATCGTCAACCCTAGCATTTTGACACCAAGACATCCGACATTCCACCACACTTGACAAACTTGACATTTTGACATTCAGACACTTGGCAAGCACTTGGCATTTAATTTTATGATGCTTGTTTTTTCTTTTAGCAATCATGATGCTAGTTCCTCGAGGATGTCCTAACAACAGGATTTAGAGGAGCAATGACATTTCATGATTTTTCTTGCATGTCTTTATTGTTTGTGGTTGATTATGACAAAAAAACTGGGGCAATTGCTCTCTTAGTAGGAGTCATGATCATCCTTGTCTGTGACTGCTTGTCTCACGTGATGGTAAAACTTTGCACACCTTGGTCTATGTCATATCATGGTGTTTGTTGGCCATTACAATAATTTGTCCAATGATGATAAATATAAAAATGTAAGCATGAAAGTTGGTTCCCTTATCATTTCTCGTCTAGCTTTCCATCTTCATCCTCCTTTCTCTTCCACACTAATATCCATCCCCTTCCAAGCTAACATTTCTTCTATCATTCATCCTCTAGTCTTATCATCCATTTTGAGAGCACATTCATGTTCTTTGAACTCACCTGTCCTCTCGAGGGGGCATACACAACCCTCCTCATCATTCTTCTTTCATTGGGGCATACATGTACCTTGTTGTCACTGGGGTGTATTTCATAATTAAATTTCTTTGACACAATGTGATGAACTACATTATGTCAAAGAGGGGCAAAATGTACACACTGAAAAATGTCCTAAGTCCACGAGCGTAATTATTCTTGGTCATTGTCCTTCGATAATTGAATAATTTTAATTATTCAATTAAGTTTGATCACATTCCTATATTAATTAAATAATTTTAATTATTTAATTAATTCACCTTCTCGTCTTTATTATATCCTGATCAATTAAAATTATTTAATTGTGTCACTAATATATCCCTTTCTTCAATAATTAAATAAATCATTTTTTTATTTAATTATTTATCTTTCATCTATAGTCAGATAATAATAATAATCATTATTTGACCTTTTATTCTTCTATAATTAAATAATTGTCAAAATTATTTAATTGTGTTTCATTCCTCTCTTTTGGATAAATAATTCAAATTAATTATCCATGTCTAATTTCCACTCCCCATTTAATTAAATTGATTAATTTAATTAAATGCTCCTTTTGTCATTTTCTCTAAATAAATAATTTGGATAAATTATTTATTTGCCACTTGTCATTTTCCTCCATTTTGAATAAATTATTTATGCACCTCCACTTGGTCAAAGATACCCTGTCATTATTTCATGTCATAGCCTGCATGTCCCTGTCATAGCCTGCATGTCTGTCATAGCCTGCATGTCCCTGCATGTATGTCTGTCATGATTCCTCCAAGAATAGCATATTCTTGGTGCATCAATTCTAGACTATTGATCTTGGAATCCTTCTAGAGGATTAATCTCAGTCGTCCATTCGAAGGGTTGTCTATAAAACCAACCTTCCTTCTCCATTTTCAACTTAACAGCTAATTGTCTCCAACTTTCTTGCTACCATTTGCAGGTTTTGCACAAATATTTCAACAAATATGAGGGAAAAGTTGCATAACAAGAAGAAGGAGAGCAAGAGAATGAATCAACCATGATGGGGAGTGCTTTTTTTTATGTTTTGCATTTTTTATTCTCTCCATTATTTGTATTCTCTTGTTTAGATGAGGTTAATAGCTTAGAAGTGTTGGTTGTCACTTTATGTATGCTATTTTATTTTTAACCCCATCTCACACTATTGAGTCTAAGGTTAACCCTATTCCCTAGTCTATTTCAGCCTAATAGAGTTTCCAACCTTCCTTTCCATATGATCCAGATCAAACCTCAATGTTAGAAGTTTGTAAGTACTCAACAAATCTTTCAAGATTTGGTTTCCTCTTTTTCCTATTTGGCTACAATAATGTATTGTGCATTCATTCACTAGAATGTTCGTAGTATGATCATGGTCCACACAACCATATCATCATTTTTCTCATTCACAACTAAGACTACCTTCTTAGGAATTCTAAGCAACTACCTCACACAATATATGACTTAGGTCTAAAATCCCATGAGTCAAGCTTCCAACCACGTTGGTTACCTTGGTGAATTTTTCCACCACAACATTATGGTAGTTATGTTGACATAGATAGGTTAAACTGTCTTGCATTCTACCACTCTCCCTCTAGAATCTCAAGAGAGTATGCATATCCTACCAATGACGACATCCTATCTTCATTTTCTGGAACACTAGACATTATCTTGCTATATACTTAGCAATATCTTACTCCATCTTTTCCAGGTTTTAGTGGTTTCTCACCTAACAAATAACTCTATTAACCTGATGTCCTACCTCTGACATCAAATTTCTCACTACATCCCTTAATTCTCCAAAATTTTGGGTACATAGGCTCTTTTATATTCATATTAGTCTATTTTTTGACTAAATCAAAACTTATTTTGTGGTCTCATTCCACATTTTAATTCCCAAGAATAATGGTTAGGGGTTTTGCGGAGATAAATCCTATTTATCTTAGGACATCCATTTCGTGGATTTATTTTGTCTTCAAATTATTTCTAATGATGTAATCCATCTTTCAACTCAATCTAATTTTCCCAATAAAAAATTGGTACTAATTTCGAGTATTTAATCCTCGTTCAGTCATGTTGGTTCCTAGAAGATATCAAATTTAATTGTGTACCTAGTTACCAAGCATGAACTTCTCTCATTAGCTTAAGTGGTTCACTTAATCACTTAGGTGAGTCTTAATCTCAGTATACCCTACTCTTTAGATTAAGTCCTCAACCACTACTAATCTAATTATATAGGTTACTCTAGCCCTATATGTTCTAATCAAGACCAAATGTACAACTCAACCTAAATAAGTTATTTCCAACATATAGGTGTTAATGAGTAGTCTAATACATATTCCAACCCAATAGGTAAAACTTAACCTAAGGTTTCTCTCTTTAATCAAATGAACTTATTTTCCCAAATAGGTTATTCTTAACCTAGGGTTTCATTTGAGTATAAGGTATGATCAAATAATCATTCCAGTAAAGATATCTTGATGTGGTTCACATAATATCACATTGTATCTTACATACATTTTCTATGGCTTAATAGCTAAACCTTATCTTCCTCAAGGTTTTTTATCATAGATAAATAATAGTGCCAAGTTGCTTCACGACATTGACATATCTCACACTATATACATAGTCGAACTATCTAAGATTAGATCTACAATAACTATTCCTCGTAAGGCAATAGGAATAGTAAGAAACTTTCTTACAAATAATGAATAATATAGATCTTCCCTTGCCATCCCATAAAAAATGCTCTTCCTTTTCATGACCAAGTTATCTGTCTACCCTTTCCTTAAGGAATTAATGATAATAGCAATTGATTCTACAATCAATATATATGTAAAGTATGGTGTGATAATAGGTCACAACTCTTGACCTTTCCACTATTTCTCTCCAAGAAATTCCAATACCTAATCTTTGTGGTCATGAGGTACATGGCTTAATTGTCATCATGACTTATTAAGAAGTGGGTGATCCCACAATAGTGGTTTACACTTTTTAGGGCATCTTGATTTTTGTTGAAATCACATATTTTTAGAAAATATAATGATTTAAGCCTTGAAAATTTTCATTTAAAGGATTCCAATTGAAGAGGATTTGATCAAACCACCTTAGATCAAACCCCCTTGGATAGAACCCCACTAGTTTTAAACCATACCTATAACAAAGTCTCATTTCAACCTATCAAAATGTTGATAAAAACCCACTTTTGATTTACCCTTTGGGGGATCAAATGAATTCATTTAAAATTTATTTTTGTAAGCATGTAGTCCTTATTATAAGCTTCCCAAAAATTATAATTTTAAATATATTTAATTTGATTATTATATTTTTTATTTTTTGTGAATGTAGGTTTTTCACTAAAAATCAAGCTCTTTGTTTTGCACATGTAGAAAAATAGTAGATTACCAAAAAAAATATGAAAAATATGTTTGTGCTAGATATTGATGTCCTTGGTCCAACAAAAAAAAAATTGAATTTCAATACATACAAAAAAAAGTTGTTGTATATGGTCAGCCTATGTCTAAATTGTAATTGGTTTGACTTCAAAACTTAATTAAGAAAAAAATGTCCAATAAAACACTATGAAACCAAATTAATGTGCTAGATATCATATTTACAAATCTAAATTCCAAACAAATAGAATTTTATCCTTCATAGAAAAAAATTTATATTTTTATTAAGGAAAAAGCAGGTTTTGAAGGGGCCCCTAAACCCTTTAACAACAAGCAAGACATAGATTTAGCAAAAAAAGCACCCAAGCAAGAAAATACAACAAGACAGGAAGCTACCAAAAGAGAACATCAGACCCAACTGAGAGGCAGCACCACAAAAGAACCCGCAAAAAACCAACAACAAACCCACAATTAGGCCATATTCTTCAGGACCTCAACCACCTCATGTTCATATTCTGTACCGCTTTCTCGATTTCCTGGATGTTAACCTAGGCCTTATCAGCCTTTCTCTTAAGGTTTTCTCTAGTTCTTTTACATGGTCCACCATAACCTTCCTGACTGTGTACTTTATCCACCTCTGCAGCAACAGTCTTGTCCTGATAAGCATTCTCGAGACTATCCACCATCATATCCATAGCGTTAGCCATAGATTTTAAAATCCTATGGCTAGTATTCATCACCACCTAGATAGACTCTTTTATGTGCTTGATTTTTTCCTCCAAAGATAAAATCTTCTCATCATGATTACTCTTAAATTTTTCAAGATCTTCAACAGTTTTCTTAAGGCAATCCACCATATACTTCTTTTCTTCCTTAGTCCACAAGTCTGTGGTCTTGTATACAATGAAAATCACTCTTTAAAAATGGTGTTTACTGTTAAAAACTAGTTTTCGAAGGAGATGGAAAAACAAATGCAATCTGATTCCATTTTTTTAAAAAATATATATATTTAGAATCTATAGACAAAATGTGACAAATTACTAGTTTGCATCATCTTCAAATTCCTCATGGTTTAGCAGCTATAGGTGCCTGAAAGTGAAGATTTAGTTAAAAAAAATTAGTTCAATGTCCAGTTTGGCCAAAAATTGTAAACCAGTATTGCGGGATCACCCAAGTCAAAGTTCTTCCAAATCAAAAACATATCCATGTTTTTCGTTGGGTGGGGTACTTAATCCAAGTCAATCCACTCTCTTCCTTCCCCCCATAGTGTTTCCACAACATCCGATCAACTTAAAGTTGAGTTCTTAGCAAACATTTTGCTTTCTCGAAATGATTTGTCATTCCTTGTTGTTGGCTTTCTATGGCCTTTCCTTGCCTCAATGGCATACCTTGAATCTACTTTTTCCCAAAGTTAGATTCATAGTGGACTTCTATCTCATAGATTCAACATTTTGGATCATCCAATAGGATATCTAATGAATAATCAACAACTTTACAAGCTAACATTCATTGTTATTCTCTTCCAGTATCCTCTTTGGTGGAGGAATATCCATACTCACAAAGCTCTTTTGTTGATGTGCTTTTCAACTTAGAGAGTAGTTTCCTTACAACTTCTATTGATTTGACACATAGAATCATACTGCATTCCATTTATTTTTGGAACCTCTAAGCATATGTTGGCTTTTGTTGACACGTAGGTTAGTTCTACTTATACTCCAACCTATCTATATACTTTCCAAACCTTTTGTCAAATCAATATGATTTACCTTTTCAAGATTCTTTCTCATAATCACCTATCTAAGTGTCTTTGTCCCAACTCTTGGTACAATCTGACCTTAAACATCCTAAGGTTTACTTGGTTTTTTTTTCTCATCTCAATTAAAATTCCAAATTGTTCTCATCAATTTTGGTTGATGGAAACATGTCCACTTTGTTGATTAATTATTTTCTGACCATTCTAGTATTTTCCCTTATTCCTAAGGTACTATCTCTTTTCTTACAAGATCCTATCCTAGTACAAGAATTAAAAAAAAAATTCAAGAGTTCTCCAACCTTGTGGATACCTCCTTCCTTGACTTTCTACTTTGATCCATACTATGCCAATAATGCATACTCACGGATTCATAGTATTCTTCCTAAATCCAAGAATCCTTGACTCTTTATAGGTTGCTATCAATAAGGGAGATTCTCTCAATCTTTTCTATCCCTCAAAGTCTTATATCTATCAAGTAGGGTAAAGGTATATATTGGTTATACTTCCTAACCTTCCTACTTAACCTGATTGCATAATCTTCTGTAATCCAAGGGGAGATATAATAAGTTGTTAGTTTAGGAGTTCCTAACTCTAGGGACGACTCTTAACTAGTCCCAAACTCAAACAAGTTTCTAGGAATTTCATCTTCCTTTTAATTTCTCCATGCTCTTTTCTCCTCCCATATCAGTGTAAGAACATTTCACCCATTATCTTTCGATAAGGTTTACGTAACACTTACATAATGAGCTCATAGGTTCTAGTGTTGAACCTAGCTGCTCAAATACCACATGTAACAACCCCGGTGTTCTTCATAGTAAAATTTCCAATTTTTTCACCTCAACTGATTAAAACATGATGCCATGTTATAGCAATAAAAAAAATTCTTCCAATAATGTAAATTACATGCATAATTGAAATAACACAAATTCCAATTTTTCATTGTAATCCAAAGTAATTGTACAAATCTTCCAAAACGTAGATATCATATTGAACAAAGATGTTATACAATATTCAATAGAGAATCCTTTCCAATATAATAATTCCACAAATTACTATATTCCAAGAATGTACACTATTACAACTACAGCTCGACCGAGCTTCAGAGCATAAGATATAGATGGTCCAGGAATCCACCTTTCATATGTGTTCCTCTGCACATATATCAATGATAGATGGACCTACCCTTCGATGAAGGTATTGGCTAGTTAACCCCATACAACATACCATTTTGAGTTTAGTGTTGTATCAAACATGACTAGGATTTATAACCTACACTAGGTAACCCTCATGCATTTAAGTAGACACAGTGAACTGATAGTGGAGTCTCGACTTAAACAATATTCCTAGTGGAGTCATCGGACACCCCCACTACTTTGGCCAAAGTGTTCTCACTTAGTATAATCGAGTGATGGTCTACCATTCACCTACACTATGGCAAGCTCATTTTGACTTAAGGCCATTATATCTATGCCTAAGCAATCCCTCTCCACGGGAAAGCTACTCCCCAAGATAACCTCACTTTCAAACACAACCTAAGGTAACACAATTCAATAAGAAAAGTATAAGTTCCTTCCCTTCACTGGACAACATTCCTAGGAGTAACCTACTAGCCATCTAGCATAAATAACTATCTAGAATTGAGTATACCCTAATCTTGTCTATGTTTAATCATAACTAGTATAATAGCAATACCTATGGTAAACATAACCTCTTCCCCATGACTACACATGTCTAGTATAATAATACCCAAGACAAACAGTCTCTCCTATCATGGAGTACTTACAAACAATGTGTGGTCAAGTAAATAGATTCTACTTTTCACTATATGCAAGTATCAACAAGAATATATCAATCAATCAAGACACAACTCATTCAGAAATAGAATAATCAAAGTAGAATATTCTCAAGCCTGTTTAATAGCTTCCCAATTTGACTAGTTGCAGTCACAACACCTTTAGAACAACAACTCTTTTCAACAAAGACTCACAACTTCTTATCTCTCAAGTTGGAAATTGCTCGTTCTCAAAAGATGACTAAAACTCTCTTAAATCTCAAGACTCTCTTTCACTATTTGAATAGAATATTGTAGATGGAAAAGCACACTAATAAGTAGATTTTATGCACAAGAAATAACGCATAAAAGAGTGAGAATGAGGCATCCCAAACAATGAACTCCTTGCTGCTATTTATATAGCAAGCAAGAAACTATACTGCCTACAGTTTAGGCATGATAATGACAGTAGCAAACATGAAAAGTGACACCTCAAACACATCTTAGAAAGGTAGTGAATAAGTAAGTAAAGACTCGGCTTAATTACTAACAGATTGACCCACTTATTGACAGCAATTGGAGAATAAATCAACTCTCCATGTGATAGAATTTGACTGCATACCTCTATGATAATCAAAACACAAAGGCAGCATGATTTTACTATCAAGTGAAATAGTCAATAACCAAAGCTTGCCACCCATATTTTCATCGACTTATTCCATGTTGAGTATAGACTTATAAACTCAATTGATTTAGACAAATTCATTGGTTGTTTGGAGTATTCAATAGTTGTTTGATTAATCACATCAATTTGTGGTAATGTTGTTTGACCAAGTCCAAGATGAATAAAGGCATCAACCTCTCCCATATTGACTTAAATGTTAAAGCAGTTTGCAGATTTAAGAATGACAACAAAGACATAAAAATTGACCCATGAATACAGTCATATTCACTTCAAAGTTTCAGCCATTTAAGTCACCCATGATTATCGACTTCTAAGCCAATATGTTTAGCATTAAAATCGGTTGTTATTTATTGTTTGAAATAGTCGATTTCAAAGTAAATGATGTTCAAATGAAATCACCACGTATATATATATATATATATATATATATATATATATATATACATATATACATATATATATACATATATACATATATATATATATATATATATATATATATATATGTATATATATATATGTATATATGTATATATGTATATATGTATATGTATATACATATATATTTATATTATCATAAAGAAATAAAGCATGTATATATAATCGATATACAAAGGAGTATATCAAGATAGCAATCACACAGTAATAATATATATTATCTATCAACACAATAGTCAATGATCCATTCAATATCCGAATGATCATGTCCTATGTGACTATGGCATCATATCACTCACTCTTAAACATATATGCATATCTATACATATGTCATCATACTCGTATGGACATCCCATTATGTCCATCATACGCGTATTTCGTCATATGCATGTATGCATATATCCAAACACTCATTCAACCACACAAACAAACACAATAGGATAAGGAAGGACTCACAAGCTGAAACAGATAAACATCATCCAAGCATGCATTCGGTAGTAATCAAGACCCTTACTAATGCAGGCATATTATGCTAAGGATGACTTACCTACTTCCCACATGATAACCCAACTCATTTATTCTACTACTGTGTGTGTAAGCTCAGATAGGCTACGTTACTAGTTACCCGACCAAGACCTTCTCTTGAGTGATACTTCCCCTCTGCCTAGAGGAATGAACATGTACCTACATCCACATTCTCAAAATATGTCCAAGGTAGTCAGCTATTCAACAAAATATGCATTACACATAATACATCTCCTTAGTTAGAATATTAATACAATAGTCATCCAATCACATAAATGCATTCCTTCATCTAACATTAAATGAGATGGCATTCATTCATAAAGCAGTGATAAAAAAAAGTGCACACACAATTTATTCATCCACTGAATTCACATTGCATTCACAAATTACCCTACATAGTAATAGTAAATAGTAATTACACAATTGGGGTGTAACAATGACAAGGGATAATCCAAGCCTAGAGAGAGGTATAAAATGGTTTGGAGGGAATGGTTAATGAATTAGATGGGATGGGGAGGAAATGGATTTTGATGGAGGGATTTAAGGGGAGATGCACAAGGACTACATTGCATAGGACTAACATATCTTGATCCAAGATAAGGTGTTGGGTAGTGCCATCTAAGCAATTAAGTGATGGCAGATGGTGTGTAGACAAAGGATGGCTATGTCAAGAGTTTTCCAAAGTATGCATCGTGTGTCCCCAATCATTGTTAAGACCAATGTGAGTAGGAAATATGGATGAGTTATGGCTAAATGGACATGGTTGATGGGTATGATGGAATGACATGATAGGATGGATAGGTTTGGAGGAATCCATATGAGACAAATTGCCCTCAACTCCAAGGTTCACATAGTTAGTTGACTTACACATGATGTCCACTAATGGCTTTTCATCATGGTACTTTCCCAAGGTGCCACAAGAAGTGGTTTTCACCATTGGATGAATTTATTTTTCTTTACTATTTTTTTTAATTTTTCTAGATTTTGTTGGAATTTTGTTGATTTTGTTATTTTTTTTAGAATTATGGACTTTAGATATCATGTACATGGATTTTTGATGTAGTTGATCTGGACGATTTGATCATCACACATTTCAATAGTATCCTACCTAACAGATTTGTTTTGCTAGGATCTTTACACTAGTATATAATGCGCAATTGTGATGATGATCTTTGATAGTTGGGTTGGCCTTGTCCAAATATAAACATGTTGATAAAATGCCATAATAAATTTTTTGGTAAAGTGTGGTTGCAAGGATGTGGTGGATTATAGGTTTAGGATTGGATTTAGGGAAAAGTTGTATGGATTTAGATGGTGGAGGTGAGGATTGTGGATGGCATAACTGGTGATTTGGAGGTGGATGTGCAGATTGATGGATTTTGTATTTAGGGATTTTGAGGTTTCAATTGGAATGAGAGATGGTGGGATTGAGTGGTAAAATTGGATTTGGATTTGGATTGGGACCAACATTATTTTTGGTAATGAAGTTTTGCATGATAGTTGTGAAGTTGGCGCACTCCTATTGTATGCAATATGTGACTTTTGATTTATGGATTGCTTTTTATGACTCGCTATGATTGGATTCATCAATGTACCTTGCTTTGGGATCCATATTGCTTTTTTTATTTTTTTCTAATTTTTGGGTGGATATTGCTTTTTAGATTCATTTTGATTTTGATATGGAATCTATATTTTCTTTTTCTTTGGTATTTGAAAGAAATCCTTCATTTCATGGGAATGCTTCACTTTGTAAAATGGGTGATGTTGTTAATCCAATCAAGGGGTCTAGGATGTTGTGGATCTGGGATGTGAGCATGGATGAAGGAAGTAAGGAAATTATGGGTGGAAGGAGAATGATTAAAAGAGTTATGGATGGCCTCTATTTTTATGTTTTCATTGGATGAGGTTGCCCCAACTATCATCAAGTTGTCACCATTAGAGTACTTTCTTGGAGATGTGTAGCCAAGACCTTGATATCCATAATTTTCATATACTGATATGGGTTCTGGAATTCCTTTTCCATTTAGACCTAAACATTTTCCATTGTAATCCTTTCTTTGACAATTTTTTTTCCATGGTATACATTTTACTTTTGAAGCATGATGAAAATCCATCATTAGGAAACCATGACTTAGTAGAAAGATCTATGCTCTCTTCTACAAGAAGGCCAAATTGAATGAAGGAGGTAGAACCCAACCTGTAAGATGAATGTGATTTCACTTTGTTTTCCATCATGGTATCTTGATCAATGATATCTCGAATGTGATCAACTTTTTCTTGTGAATCCTTATGCATGGTGGGATCCATATCATTTGTTTGACTATTTATGTGTCCAAGGGAGGAAAGTGTCTCATCGTGGGAAATGGGAGTTTTTGGAGTACGGATGTGATCATCTTTGATTGGATGGTCATGGATGGGATAAAAGTGGAGTAAGGGATCATCTTGGATTTCAATATTAATGGTAGGATCATGATCAAAGATCAAATTTTTGGTGTCATTATCATAGATAGGATCTTGATCAAATATTGGATTTTCATGGGCTTCATAATCATCTATTGGATCTTGGTCAAAGATCGAATTAACATGAATATTAAGATCATTTATGGGGACTTCAACTCAATAACTTGATCTTGATTTGATTGGGAACAAGTTGTGGCATGCTTTAAAGTGAGCTCTTGACATAGCTTTAGCTCCTTATTAGACAAGATGGATATACTTTGTGTTGCTTTGATATACCCTATATCTACTAAGCCTTTGATATATATTCCTAATGTCACATTTAATGATATACTTGGGCTAGTGGGATATTTTTGGACCTTATGACATTTATGGATTTTGGACCTTTTGGATTTTATAGAGTTCATGAATGTTTAGGTTAATCTTCCCATGTGGGTAGACTTATGGAGATGGTAGTGTTTGATGGTATTTGATCTAGGATAGGCATAATAGTAGGAGACTCATGGATAGGTATTGTGGGCATAGATTTCTTGGATGTTTTAATTTATTTTTGTTTATCCCATGAGAGTAGTTCTTGGACAAAATATTTAGTAGATTAGGATGAATCAAAGAAATTGGATGATAATGATTTGGAGGAGGCTAATGCAAATTATTTTGAAGATGTAGAGGTAGATTTAAATGAGTTGGGCAAAGAGGACTCAAATGACATGGAATGGGGAGATAGTGGATATTTTTCTAGGAAGGTGTTTTCTTTGTCAAAGGTGGGATAAGGATGAGTTATGTATGGTTGATGTTGGTTTATGGGGTAGCCAATGCTAGGGAGGTCCTATTTTTTAGGGATATGAGAGTTAATGGTGGGGTTATGGAATCTATGGAAAGACAGTCCATAAGGATCTCATCAATTATGTGTTGGTCAATTCTATCATCATCATCATAAGGGTTATATTTAGGTTGGTTGATAATATCATGCTCATCATCATATGGATCATATTCAAGTTGGTGGACAAGACCATCCTCATCATCATAAGGATCATATTCAGTTTGATAGATAGACCATTCGCATCATCATAAGGATCATATTTAGGTTCACTGACAATTCCATTATAGTCATTATACTTAGCTTGATTTGGGAAAAGGATTTCATCTAGAGGGCTCACGGTATTGGCTTTTCCCTTGATTATGATCTTTTGGCTTGCCTTGATTATGATTTTCGTCTTTACTTATCTAGGATATGGATCCATCATTTTAGTGAAATCCTTAGACTTTTCAAAATGGTATGATTTGGATTCTAGATTGCTTTGACTCATGGTGACTATATCAAAAGGATAACCCTAGGTGGACTTGATAGATAACTTAAATGGAATATATGAATGGATAACTCAGACAATTAGGATGGCCCCAATGATGGGAATAGATGATTAGGTGGACTATTTGGATTTGACTTACTAAACTTGGATTATGGTAAGTTTACACACTTGGATCTTAGGATGATTTGATTATGGCTTGATTTTGGAATTCTATGGATTTTTGTATAGTTTCCATGGATTAAAAAATGGGCCTTAGGATGATTTAAAGGTCCCAAAGGTTGGAGTAAGGTGATCAGTTTGATTAAGAGATCCAAAAGTGATTATTTCAACTATGACAAGGGATTAATTTGAATTGATGATGGGTGTGGACTATAAGGATGATGTGGATAAAATATGATGATGATGATATGATGATCGAGGTTATCCTAATGTTCTCTTGTATGTGACTTAAAGGTGACTAGTATTATGACCAAGGGGATAATGAGTGACAACAATATGTATACTTTACACTCAAGGTGTGTTGAGAAAGGTTGGACAATGGGATAAGTCAATGTGGACAATCGATTAAGGACTAGGGATGTGGTTAAATTTGATGTTGACAAGGTATGTGGTTGAAGTGGGATTGTTGGGAAATGATTTTGGTGATGACCAAAAGATAAATAGGTTTTTCACTAAATTATGGTTATCCTAGGTTTGACTTCAACGTTTATGTTTTAAGGATACCAATGGGAAATTTGTTTTCAAACAAGCAAAAGGAATTCAAAGCAGACTTGACTCGAACTTGGTAGCAAAGGTTTTATAAATACACAATTGATATGTACAACATTCAAACAAGAAGACACAATAATAAGCCTAAATTTTTTCAATAAAAGGAGTGTTAACTTAATGTGGACCCACTGTAGAATCCAATCTATTAATACCTTAAGAAATTGGTGTGATACACCTCTCTTTCAAGAGTTGGTAGGTAGGGATCCAGTAGAATAAGGGCTCAACTTCCCCTTTTCTTTGGAGTTTTTTTCACCTTTCCCAAAGAGCTTCTACCTCTACTCAGGAAGGTATGGGGTAAGTAGCTTCAAGCGTGATATTATACCTTGCACCACAATAAGCAAGGGCCAAAATTTCTTAAACTAGGTTATACAAGGCTAATCTAGGGGTATCCTCCAAATACCTCAAGGGTGTATGAGGCTTAATCCATGAGTTTGGAAGTGCAAGAAAGTCAAACAACTGAGAGAAGATGATAATCCACCCTTCTCCTTCACTTCCCCAAGGTATAAATTTCTTGGGGGCTTAGCCCGAATGACAAAAAAACAACTTCCAAGAGGCATGTCTTTCGATTCACCCCCCCACTATTTATACTTTTTCGGAACACTAGATTTGAGTTCGTCCCTTGAGGTGATGAAATCACCAAGTAGGCCCCCTAAAAATAAAACAAGAAAACACTTATTCTTTATCTTCAAGACCACCCTAAGGTGCGAGAGGAAGACATATGAAAGTGTGCTTAGGGTTTAAAAGACACTTGTAAATTATTATCCCAAATCAAAATGTGAAGTGAATTCAATTTCAATGTGAAAAAATAAACAAAACAAACAAAGCACACAGAAAAGGAAAATGTCTATAATCAAAGTCTTCAATAAAATGTCCTACAAAACTACTAAAATTAGCAATTTTCAAGATTGAGGGCTCAAAAAGACGAAAACTTGGACACAAAAGTCAGTTAAAAATAGAAAAATGATAAGACCTAGAGAAAAATAAACTAAAAAATAGAATCTTTGAATATTTTTGATAAATTTTAAAAAAAAACATTAAAAAATAATAATAATAAAATGCAAAAGATATGACTAATTGAAGCTACAAAATAAAATTCTAATTTCAAACTATTATACCTAATTTTTGGAGCAAATTTAGAAAAAATCACTTGTACCACAACGTTTGTGGTGGGAAGAGCTTTCTAACGCTTGTAAAAAGGAAAGAGCTTTCTAACGCTTGTAAAAATCTTAAAATATGATCAGTAAGAAAAAAGTTATGGCAATTTGAATAACAAGTGGTTTTTAGAAAATTATAATGGTGCAAGGTTTAGGGCTTAAGCCCCTCTCAACCAGCCCCAAATTGACCAAATGACCAGGTGCTAAAGGAAAAAGGGATAAATAGTTTGGGGCTAAAATTTAGCGCCCAGGGTCTGGCTAAACAGAACATATTCCACTCTAACCGAGGGGTTGGTCATCAATATCACCCAAAAAAACATAAAAACAAACTTCAACCTATGAATTTAGCAGCAACTCCCGATTTTAAACTAGAGTTAAAAGTCGAGTTCCCCCATGCATGTCTACGAATTTCAAACCTTGGTGAAGTATGATTTGCGCTGTACTTGTACGGATTGTGGATTTAAAATTGTTTACCTCAACAGATTTCTATCACTATTTAAAATATTTTATCACGGATTTCAAACCTCCACAGATTTCTATCGTTATTTAAAATATTTCCACGGATTTCAAACGACATTTTTCAACAAAATGCCCAGCGACCATTATCGACAGATTTTCAAACGAACATTAACAATTTCGACAAATGAATTTTCTGTTGTTTCGTGGAATTCTATTGATTAAATTTGAAACCCTCGTCATAAATGCGGTATTTCAAAGATCTGAAACCACTCGAGGTCTGAAAGGTGAGAGTGGGATTTTGGGAAGAACATGAACCAAAATAGAAAAGGACATAAACACCAAGAAAGGGAACCAAACCAAACCCAACAACAAAGAGGCCTCAAACACTAAGTCAGAGGAACAAATCACACACAAAATACAAATAAATAGGATTTGCATGTTTGAATTATTCATTTCAATTACTATGACTATAAATTATTAAGTTAAAAGATAATAATTATTGTATTATCTAGTTCTAATAATCTTAAGTAATGATGGTAAATTGTTAATATAAATTTCACAAGAAATATTGAATATTAACGTTCAAATATAATTAATCAATTATTTTTATGATTTTTCTAGTTGAATTGGATTATACGACTATCGTATGCTCTTACTTCACTCAAAAGAGATCTTGGTGATCAAAAATGGTAAATAATCATTTGGAGTGATAAAAAAATTGATTTATAATACAAAGAACTTTTAGATGAGTTTTCTCTTATGAAAGTTATAATTGAGATTTGTTTTACTTCTATTATAATGTTAAATATTTTTGTCAATATTAAATTTTCTCTTATACAAATCAAAACACTTCTTGTTAATTGCTCACACTTCGCCCCATAGGTACTTTTGTGATTAGAAAATAACAAGTTTTATAAATAAACCAAACTTATGCAATGTTTGGTATCAATAGTGCCTCTAGTTCATAGTTATAATTCATTTCATTGAGCCTAAACTATTACACTTAAGGCCTAACACAATTACAATAACAAAATTGGTGGCATTGCCCCTTTAAACTACAATGAAGATATAATGAAAAATAAAACCTATTAATTTGAGTAAATGAGAAAAACTCCCTCAGGCCTAGCTTATATCTTAGGTGAACATGAATCGTCACTTTAGCAAAACTCAATGACAAACCCCTTCTTATAGGGTGTTTGCAAGTAGATTTTCTTTAGAATTTTATCCATGTTTCACTTGAGTGGGTAATAGTCGACAAAGAATTGTCCAAGGAAATTGGGCACTAAAAGGGATTTCTTGTCCACTTGTATAGTTGCCCAAACTTACACTCAAACAAAAAAGCATATTTCATATATAGATGTCTTATGAAATATATCATGAATTTATAATTGAAGATATAATTATAGTTTATATGCTTAACCTCTTATCCTTCAACTTTACCATTTTACTTACTCATGTAACTCCTTCAAATTTATTAAAGTATTATAATGTGATCACACAACACTTATTATGCCTATCCTATACTATGTGGTCACTCATAATTTACAAAAGCACAATCTATATACTCAACATACATTCAAAGATGATAGTCATGCATTCCAGACTATATGAATATCCTCTTTTCATATATCAAATATAATTGAATGGAAACAAAAACACAATTATCTTTAAATGAGTTCATACTATTTTATCTAGTTGAAACAAAGGTTTGAAGCAAGTATGAATCCAACAAGGATGTAAAGTAAATTCATTATTGGTTTACTACTATTTTCAAGGTGCTTATGATACCCATATTAGTTACAATCACATTAAGGATGCACAAGTAATCAATAGTGATATGAATTTTTTTAAGAATCTTAGTCCTAGCATATGTATAATGTTATTGGGTTGATTAGGTCCAATAAAAAAGTACAATAAAACAAAGGATAGTCCAAATAGTCTTGTAATTCATCTTTGACAACAATAGAATAATAGTAAATTATTGCCACCTAGCGAATACTTCATAGAAAATACTAGGTTTAATCTTCCTTTACAAATCTCAATTAATTAAATTTCAATTTACAACTATGATGAAGATTTTTCAATTAAGTTTTTGAATGAAGTTTTGGCTATAACAATGAGGATACCCTTAGATTGACAATCATGTTGTAAACCTTGAGATAAAGTGGAACATGACTTTTATTGGCGATCTCCTCATAAAATAAAATAACTAGAGGTACACAAGGAGAGGAAATATTATGCCATCCATATAAATATATACCTAGGCTTGGACACCTATTGATATATATGGTATTATTTTATTGTGTATGTAAAAAATAATTAGTAATAATTTGAAATTTTAATTTTCTAAGGGGTTGTCTCTCCCCCTGTAAAACTTCAACACGCCCCCATGTTTGACCTTAAAGAAATTATTTAGTTTCATATCCTATATTATTCTAAATTTGCATCAACTCATTCCAAAAATAGTGTCATTTTAAACAAGTTTAAGATGTGAATCCAAGGATCTGTGGGTTATGGGTCCACAATGCAAACTATGTTAGACTTGAGTATCAAATCTAGATGTCATAAAAATGGCTATTCTATTTTTGAAAAGAGTGTGAACAAGAGCCAAAGAGGCTTACTAACTATTGAATTCGGGCACTAATATCTAAATTTGGAAAGACACACAAATGATTAAGTGTGACAAGCTATATTTAAGATACTACTTGCCAATTGGATTATAGGTGTATGAATTTAGATTCTACACATATGAATATTTTCTTTTCATTGGGCATTATGTATGAATATCTTCCACTTGTGAGAACAAGGTGTACACATTTGTTTATATATTGAACAAAGAGTGAGTAAAACACCATAGACCTATTAAAGGAAAGAGTTTGGCTTAGCCACCCAACACATTATTTCCATAATTAATTCTCACCCAAAATATTACATCATAGATCTTATAAAGATGTTTTCTAAAGGAGGGAAATAAAATAACTAAAGTAGGATTTTACAACTTCACGCATTCTATGTTAAATATGACCCATGAAACCAATATTCTAAATTGACAGTCTTTAATATTAGGATGGATAGTGAATTCCTTATTTTTTTTAAATATCATGTTTAATTTATTTATAATCACAAAATTGAAAATTACATAGACTACAACATCAAATGCTCACTAGGTATAGTATATAGTCAATATTCAACCTCACATCTATAGCATAAGTTCATGTTTAGTCTAGAAATTAGAGATATAAAAGTTTAATCCCATTTATTATAAGATGACTTATGATTGAAAGGTCTACTATGCATATTGAGTTAAATGTGAATAGTTATTTTGGCAAGGATCATGACATTCTTAGTTCATTCAATTAAGATTCAATATATAGTTGATGGTAATGGATTCACAATTGAAAGATAAATTTAATAGGGGAATTATGATGTATACCTAGATAATTCTATATGATACTATACAATTGTCCAATATCTTTCACCACTTCTACACATAAACACTTTTAAATCGAAGAGTAATTTTAAATGCATAAAACTACAAAAGAGGACCAATACATCCATTTTTATATGATCATAGAACCCATGTTTGACTCCTATATTGTGTCAATGAGATAGCTATTTGGCTATTTAAATCCAATACAATATGTTGAAATCCCACTTTGTTGGTTTGACACATATTGTTTATTGTTAACAAACTCTTCATTTAAAATTGAATTGGTTTTAGAATTTGAAGAATCAATTTCTTCTGGATTAACAATTGATCTGAATTAATTAGCCTCTCTTTATACACATCAAATAATTGTGCCTAGTACATTTATAGTTGGGTGAAAGATGACTCGTCAATCTTATTGTGTTCAAGTCTATAGAAGCAAACAATATGAATAAAAAAATTAGAATGGAATGTTTTCCACCAATCTATAAAAGTTTTATATGCATGCACCTAAATACTCATGCTCAAAGTATTCCAAACATGAGAAAAAATAATAATAAACTACAACTTACTACAAATTGTGACCCATAAGGATGTTATGGTAACTAGTTTTTTAACTCTCTACACCAATAGTAATTACTTGCCATCATCCTATCATATTCACAAAAATTAAACCTCCATAATGTTGCAAGAATTTTTTTTGCATTGTTTATTGATAATTGCAAGGAGGAAGGAAGATTGATTGTTTTCAACTAGTCTAATATAAAAAATTTAAACTTTAATATTGATTTAATAAATGCAAATCAAGTTTTATTGTCTATAAGCTTACTCCTCCATATCTATGTCGACTAGTGTTGCCTCTAGGATAAAATGATTTAACAACGATTTAATAATGCATTGTCAATATTGTCTAGCTGCTTGAAGTAAAAGAACTCACAATCTCTAGGGTTGACCAATCTTAAGAATCTTGATCATATCAACTTTCCTTTGCCTCAAAGTGTAATGGATACAATGACGACTTATATCCTTTTATAAAAAGATGTTATGACAATTCTTAACCTCCTCCTATCTTTGAAGTCAAGGTTCTTGGTATGTATGTGATCCATAACCAAAAAAATCATGTACTTATCGAGAATACGTGAATGGTAATAGCTTATTGACACAGAAATATAGTGACACTAGATGTAAAACGTATAGATATGGTTGTGCAATGTAGACTATTTTAGGTTAATTATTGATTATGT
>VDFB02182346.1:0-21129 GCA_007258455.2 Sequoia sempervirens
TCCATTCTCTTCCCCCTCAAAAACATATACACCTCCACCATATTCACCTCCATCTCAAAACAAAACCAATGATGTCATCCTTGAAAAAAATTTACAAAATGTTTCATCCCTTCAAAAACAAATTTCCACCATAAACCAAAATCAAAATGGCCAACCATCATATTATGTAAAAATCAATCCAATATCCTTGGAGATATTAAGAATTCCAATACCACAAGGTATAGAGTTTGCTAGGTTTGAGAAATAAGGAGGAAAAGGATATCCCTCTAACCATGTTTTTTCTTACACAGCCTTATGCAGTGACTTCATCCTTGAAGATAAGCTCTTGGCCAAGATTTTCCATAGGTCCTTTAAAGATACCACTTTAGAATGGTTTTCCTTGTTGTTGAATAACTCAATTCATTGATTCAATAAACTTGTTGAGTCCTTTTATCAACCATTTCCAAGTGCACATGACTCCTAAGATGAAATTAGTTGATTTGATGAGATCTAATGAAAAGGATGATGGAAAGGTTATTGACTTCATTTCACGCTACCAAATTCTTTATTCCCAAATTGACATAAATATTCTCAATCCTCAACTTCAAAGAATGTTCATCAAGAACTTACAAAATAAGTTACAAGATAAGCTTGGCATGATTAATTTCCCTTCCTTCATACACATGTGCACTACCCTTCATGATTATCAAAACTCGATTAGTAGTCTCGAAACAAAACACACCTTTAGCCATCCTAAAAATTTTGAATCCAAAAATCAAAATAATTATCAACCTTTTAGGAAATAGAATAAAGGATATATTAAACTAAATCCCCCTCAACCAACCCAACATGTTGATACAAAAGTGGCTGCTATAAAGAAGAAAAATCCTTTTATATTTGGGGATCCAAAAAGACAATTTACTCCCTTACCCAATACTCTCCATAGCACCATGTTGTAACTTCTAGAAAAGAACTTGATTTCCTTACCTCCCATTAGAACTCTCAATCCTGATAAGCCATTACCTCTAAAATTTAGATTAAATTCCTACTTTCATTTTCACCATGAAAATGGACATGATACAAAACATTGTAAGCATCTTAAACATATTGCGCAAGACCTCACTGATTCTAATCATATTCAAATTGGAGACCTATCAATGATCAAGGTAATAATTTTGTTGCCCCTCCTAACCAAAACCTAAAAATATTTACCAACCCCATTTCCAAATCATAATATTATATTTGTCAAAGCTAGTGAAACAAAGAAGAATGATGTGATGAATGTTGACACAGATGATAACATAAATCCTAATGAGTAAATTCCTATGGATAGTTATCATTGGATTGCTTGAAATTATATCTTGTAAGGGCCAAAATAAAATGCTTCTTGACATTTCTTTCTCACATAAAGATATAATCATAAATGTAACTGATGGACCTCTCTACATAGTCAGCCAAATCAATGACAAGCCCACTAGTGGGGCATTAATTCATCCCATCTGTGGAGGGAATGTGATCACTGAATAATTCTTACTTGTCAATGAAATTTATCAGGAAACATATAACAAACTGAAAGTATGGATAAAAACACATAATGGTTTTTATTTCCCTATAATTGATTCGATCATCCTTCCTTTAAAAGTTGGAAAAAAATAATTAGATGTCTCATTCTCCATCATCTCGATGTCAGATCAATTCCATGTGAAGCTTGGTTATTCATGGTTACACTCCATAGAAGTTATCCCATTTGTTGTGAATAAATGTTTAAAGTTTCCCTTTGGCAATCAAATCCTTACTATACATCATAGTGGCTTTAATCTTGTGTCTTCTCATGGGAACTTTTCATTGGATTTTTTTTGGTCTGAGCCTATTGAACCTATTAAGCCTCATGAAGATTTATCTTTCAAATCCCATCAAAATTTTAAAGCAAAGAGCATAGAAAAGTTATCCCTTAGAAACATTCCTCAAGCCATGATTGAGCCTCCTATCCTTGATGAAACCATGATTGAACCAAAATACCTTGGACCCAAGATAGATTCTTTGCCTATCTCCTACAAGAGACCACGAGACAGCCAAAACAATCCTGTCATGCCTCTTAAGATAAAACAAGGCTACAAAGCTAAAGATAAAGTGGTTGAACAACCTCCCATGGTTCCTTCTAAAGAAAAGAAACCTATGGTTGATAAACCTGCTCCTACACAAACACAACTTGAAAATTGTACTTAAAGAAATAGAAATGCTAGTGAGTGTAGGTGTGGATGTCGTGTTATTGATTGAAGGTTAAAAAAGAGAACAACAAAGAAAATCAACATCCATACTCAACTAAAGAAATACATCTAGAGAGTCTCCCTCTTTGCCACAACAAAAAGATCCTATATCACAATCGCAACTGGGACTAGAACCTTCTTTGGAAGTGACCATTCAACCTCCCGTTGTGATTAACTTAGACCATGATGATAAGATTTTTAAGATTGATGAAGAAGTGCATAATGAATTGAATACATTGTTTTCTTCTTATATGAACTTAAATAACAATTCTCCTAAGAAGAGTGTTGAACTTTGTGCTTCTCCTAGTTCAACACTTGTTGTTGTCCCTTTGGCTAGTTCTCTACCTTCCATATATGATGAACAAGATTGGGATGTGGACAACCTACTAGAGGTTGACTTGCATGTTCCTTACTAGTCTTTTACATGGTTTTCTTTTTCATGTTATGTGTGTGATTGCATGTGCATAATGTGATCTCCCCTTACCATTATGTTTAATGTACCTCCCTCTTTGTGACATTCCTCTATTTGTGTCTACATTCATTTATATTTCATAAGCATTCATCTTTTCTTGTGTTTTCCTTTTCGGGATGAAACAAGGTGTCGAGACATGTAGGTCTCTTCCATGTTGACTCAAAATATTTTTCCTAGTTTTCACTCTCTTTGTGTCATTCTTCCTATTGCATGAGTATTTGGGGAATGATGGGATTTCCAAGCTCTATAGAAACATTATAGCAAAGACATATTGACCCTAAGTCCATGGATCCCTTATGTGATTTTGAGATTTTATTTTGGGGGCAACACTTTTTCATGATGTAGCTTAATTTGGAAACATATAACTTGGCATAGGGATTTCCAAATAAGCTCCCATTTCCTATTTATTGTTAGCATTTATCATTTTCTACTCTAAAGAAATTTCTCATAGCATGGTGTTTAGCAATTTCTTTAAAGTGGGGGCATACATTGGCATTACTCATTTTTATTTCAATTACAACTTATGTTTCATTGTATGGTATTCTTACTTCATTAGACGTGTCTTTCTCTTGGTGGTGCCATTAGGTGTGATTTCCTTCAAGAGCATTATCTCTCTTAGCATGTTATATTCCTCTTAGTGGCTTGATACAACACATTGCACCCCCTAAGTTGTGAATCTTCTATTAATTGATTGGTCCTCTCTTGGAGACATTAGGCATGATGCTCCCTAAGTTAATACCTTACATGAACTAAGAAAAACACCTTTGAACATACCTTACACTATTTTGCATTTATAATAACTATTATATGGCCACCTTGCATAACACACTTTGCTTTCCTATGGAGCCATCTTGTTTGTTCATGATTGCTAGCATACAAAGTTTTTCTTTCCTAATGGATCATGTTTTTTGTGTTGTGTGGCACCTTGTTAGAGTTATCAGGAGGTATAGCTTTGGTATGGTTAATGTATGAGTGTCAAACTTAGGCATGAATTTCCAATAGCCACTTGCTTGTCTATGTGACTACATACTGGTCATGTGTGTATGTGTCTCACTAGGGGATCACCTAGTGGATGACCTGAGGTTCCACTAGCCCTTGTGAACATGTGTTTGGTTTACATAGTGGAAATTGTGTTCTACTTGTAATTTTTTTTGGATAAACAACTTAGATCTTATCCACATCGCATTGGACAAACGGTTGAAGCTTGATCCACCCCTTCTTTTTCTTTTTCCTTCTTATTTATGTCTTTAGTAGTGTATGCTTGTATCTTTTTGTTGCTTCATATATCATTCACATGCATGTTCTCTTGTGCCTATGTTTGTTTTCCATAGGATCTAGATCTTGGGGGCTTGATCATCCCTCTTGATCATTGTTTTCCTATCTCACTAGCATTGGTACACTTAGACAGGTCTCTTAATGCGAGTTTCTCTACTTTAGTGTGAGTTTGAAGCAAGTTCCTCCTCTCAATAAAGTGGGGGCTAAATATAGTGTAGAAAATGTATCCCTTTACATTTTCACACTTTTTTGGGCCCTCCTTGCTAAAATTGGCCTTCTTTATACCTCATTTGGTCCTATTTTGCATCCACAAGCCTAATTAAATGTATTTTTCTAAGGATAATCCTGACATTTAATAAATGGAAAATCATGATTCAATGTTTGAGGTTGTGTGTTCTAGATATAATGATATGGCACTCATACACCACCTTGGGTGTATGGGTCCTACCAAGGTTTTGGGGTCTGATTTTAAACATTGCATTAAATAAGACACTTCTTGGAGTTTGTGTCTTGTGATTAAGACATTGGGGTCCTCATATGCCCAAGGTGGCATATGAGTCCCGCTTTAACTTGGACCTATTTCAAATCAAATTCTTGGTGGGATTTTATTATCCTAGATCTGATGTCGGCTTGTAGTGTTGTAATTTTGGGAAATTTGGCATAAACAATTATAAATACTAGCTTCTTCCACATAATTTCACCTAGCAATTGATTAGACCATTAAGGAAATTTTATGAGATCAAAAGCATTCAAGAGCCTTAAAGGGATGATTATCAATCACTTTGGATCTACATTCAAGATTCAAGCATCGTGTCAAAGTCTTCATGCATCATGTCTTTTTGGGAGCTAACATTTGTGATGTAGGTTTTCCTGATTCAATCAAGCATTCAAGTCAAGCATTCAAAAATTTAATTAAGAGTCAAGATCCACATCCATTGGAGCCATTTCACACAAGATTGTAGCCTTTATTTCAAGGTTTTGGTGATTTGCAACATTGCATATTATTCATTCATCATTCCTTCATTCTATTTCACTTCATTTCATGGTTTGATTACCAAAGTGGGGTTTGACCAAGGCAAACCCCTATTCCCTAACACAATTTTTTTCGCTTTTCATGTGTGATTATAGATCTAGGTGATTTGGAGCGTGAATATAATTTAAAGAAAAAGTTGCAAGATTGAAGAAAGTTGTCAAAGTTGTTAAGAAGTTGTCATCTTCACAAAAACTCACCTATAGACTATAATTCAGACTTTTTGGACTTGAAGATCAGACAAGATGAAAGTTATAGAAGATCACTAGAGGCTACAGAAGCTTCATTAAAACCCTAATACTAGGACTAAATCACCCCTCTAGACGTATGAGTCCTAGTATACCTTTTTTTAGCAATTTTTTGTAGATCCTGATTTTCCAACAGAAGATTCTAGATTCTGCCCAAATTCTAATAGTAGGACTAAATTGCCTAGCCTAGCATATGAGTCCCTGTGCACTTCAAAAAGAAAAAATTTAGAGTTTCAAACCTTGCTTGGAATCCATCATTTTTCCAAGGTTCCTTTCTATCTAATGTCTAATTCCTAGTTTGATTTAATCCTCTTAAATTTCTAAGGTTTTATGCTTACATGCTTACATTTCTCCTTTGAAACTTAATTTTTAATGGCGAACCCCCTTTTAATCACACCTAAGGAAACCACCCCTTGTAGCTTTCCTTCCCTTAATTGAGTCACTTGGTTGAGGGATCTTGGTTTCCTAATGAACTGAGAGTGAATTAGGTCCTAACCCCTAGTTCCATCTCCCAAAAGGTGGAACACATATTTCCTTAGGTTCACATCCTAAGGTCTATACAACTAGACTAGTTGAAGTAGGTTGTATCACATCTATAATTTTAATTTCTACCAAAGAGGGACCTAAGTATTGATAGCTATTGACTATACAACATATGATAAGGATTTTTATAAACCATGGTTGTAATATGGTAGTACTAAGTGGTAGAATTCATTAACCAAGTACCAAAAGACCTCAAAGTTATGTCTAATCATCAACATCAACCATTAAATTCCAAAAAATTATAGATAGGTATTTTCTTCCATTCATTTCAAATTCCCATGAAATTTTTGGTGGGAAAACTATTGTTTGAGTGTTTTTTTTTTGTAAATATAGGCCGAAGTTCTCATTTATAAGTTAGTTGATAATTTTTATAGCCAGGGTATTGAGCCTAATGTAAGATTTAACTCTCAAATTATACTATTTTAGCTAGGATTTTAAACATGATATGTTATCCCTATCATCTCTCTTTTGAAAGGTTAAGGCCTAATTCTGCTCTCCAATCTCTTCTCTTTCTACCACACTATTTCTGGATCTGAAACCCTGATTTCAGACCTATAGAAGACTTTTTTTGACCTTACAAGTGAGGAGACAACTCCAACAACTTATTTCAAGCTTGTAACCTAATCTTTAAATATCCTTCAAGCTCCAATACACCTAGATTTGCAATTACACATGTAGAGAGAGAAAACTTGTTGATTGTTAGGGAATGGGGGTTTGCCCGTGTCAAACCCCTTTGAGGTAATTAAACCAAATGATGAGATGATGAAATAAGGACATGAAACATAAACAATGATACCTTGAATGATGTCTTGCAAATATACAATCTAACATTAAGTGGCTATGAAGAATGTAGATCTAGATCTTGAATATGGATATGAAACAATGCTTGTCAATCTATCTTCAATGTTACATCACAACACTAGCTCAACATAATGATTGATGCTTGATAGTCTTGACATGTTGATAGATCTTGAATTCTTGCAATAATTGATGAATAAATTTTCCCTTGAATTCCTTAGAAGTTCTCTTGTAAACCCTCTTGATACTCTTGTGAAGTCTTGAAATGCTTAACTCTTGAGTTCTTGACTTGATATCATGTTCAGTCTTAATGAAATTATGATTTGAGACCTTGTTTATATACACAATCCATCCAAGTTACTATTTATTAGATCCTAGAGGCTGACATCCATAAACTTTGAATTAAAAATCTTAATTTCTCACTCAAAACCATGAAAAGGGGCCAAATAGGACTCATACACCACCCCTATGTATGGGTCCCACCTGGGTGGGACTCATATGCCCAAGGTGGCATATGGGTCCCACAAGACCTTTTTAGAGAGAGAAAGTGTCAGGTAGTTAAGAAATTAAGTCTATTTGTTGATCTTGTTAGGATTTTGGTTGAAATAAGCCTCGGGATGCATAATATAGGGTCTTAGGAGCCTATTAATGATGAAATAAAGGTCATAAATGTAAGAGGGCCCAAAACTCAATGTGAAAGTGTAAATAAATATAATTTACAACATCAAATTAAGGAAAAATTAGGTCTATTTAGCTTAAAAGGGCCCTAAATCTAATGTGAATGTGTACAACACATTACAACACTAGATTAAGGAAACATTAGGTCTAAGAGCCCTAAATTTAATGTGAAGGTGTAAATGAATAAACATTACAGCATTAAATTAAGGAAAAGTTGGGTTTATTTAGCTTAAAAAGGGCCCAAGACCTAATATGAATGTGTTAAACACATTACAACACTAGATCAAGGTGACATTAAGTTTATTTTAACATTAATCATCCCCAAATTAAGTGTGAAAATGTGAATGACGACACTTTTTGACACTATTTTCATTGTTAGGGTTCCACCTTCTTGGAAGATGGAACACAAGCAAGGGGATATGGTACCCTCCTATTTCGCTAACACAATATTCAAAGTGACCCCTAGATATCTCAAGCTAGGGATGAAATGAAGGAGAGAGATTTACAATAAGGGTGTCCTAAGGTATGGAAAATGATTAAAGAGGGATTCACCACCAAACTAGGTCTTGGATAGATCAGAAATGAATGCAATATGAAAAGTAATATGTGAAACCTAACTAAATGACCTCATAAATGAAAGTGAAATGTAAAATAAAGGATTGAGAATGAATAGAAGTACACCTTGAAGAAGAATGAGGTCAAAACAACACATTTCACAATCATTCCACTGAAGGGAGACCTTAGACATCTCAATCCATTGATTATAGGGGAAGAGATCAAAAAATAGGGTTGTTTTAGGGCCTGATTATAAACTAAAGAGGGGTTCACCACCAAGCAGGGCTTGGAAAGACTAATGAAATGCAAGACCTAATGCTTAAACCTAATGGGATGCAATACTTCACAAAATGACCTAGAAAAGCATGTAAAACAAAATAGAAAGTTAAGAGATGAAAGGTGTGCATGTGGAAACCTGAAGAGGATTCAAATGAGTTCTAAAAAATAGAAAATACTAAAATTATGGAAAACTTGGACTCATACACCACTTTGGGCATATCAATTCGAGACTAGGGTTTCTAGTCTAGACCATGTTTCTAACAGTGTAGATTCAGGATCTACAAAATTCTAGAAATTTTCTTATAGTGGGACTCATACACCACTTCTAGCGTATTAGTCTTGTTCCACCTTTTCAAGAATTCAGAGTTTAGATCTGTGCTACAATTGCTACTCTTTCCTATCAAACTGATTTCCAAATCCAAACCTGTAAAAGGACTTGCAAAAGAGAAAATAGACTTGATTTGCTTATGGGGGGTTTACCTCGGTCAAACCCCTAGTTCAGTAATTAAACCTTGATAGAAATAATGGAACTTGAATGTAAATATGAACATAAACTCTAACCTTAAATGTGTCTAAGATTAGGAAATCTGAAATGCAATGCAACCCTATTCTAACGTGCTAGAATGAGATGCATAAAATGAAACATGAAGATGAATGACTCACTTTGAGAGATCTCTAATCACTCAAATGAGCCATAATAATGCATGTACCTTTCTTAGGTTGAATGTAGAGTGATAATGGAGGATGAAATCGCTTAGGAAACAAGTCATTAGGCTTGGCTTGATGGCTAGTTGCATCTCCCCAACCTAGAAGTCATTATGATTCACCATAGGCAACCATAATCAACCCTTGAAAATGTTAGATCTTGAATGAAAGTGAGCTTGAGGGCCTGTAAAAACATAATAATGCTACTCCAAGGCTTCAACTTTGTTGATTACTTGTTTTTGAATGCTCTTGAATGCTTGGATCTTGAAATTGATTTCCTATATTATTGCTTAGATGAAAAATGACTTTAGAAGCTTGTTTATATAGGCAATACACCTAATTTACTATTATTTAGATCTCAAAAGCCAACATCAACCAAAAAATTTAATTAAAAACTTGAATTTCCTGCCCATACTATAAAAATTCCCCAAATGGGATTCATATGCCACTTGTGGCATATGGGTCCCACCTAGGCGGGGCATATGAGTCCCATCTAAGGTTTTCAAGGTGGGTTCTTAGAATTTTTTATGCTTCTGTGGAATTTGTTGGGTTTTTAGTTGAAATAAGTCTCGAGATCCAAAATAAAGGGTCTTAAGGGCCTATTAATGATGAATTAAAGTGTATTTAATGAAAGGGTACCAAAATAGATCAAAATTAAGCAAGAGATTGTACTATCTCCAAGAAGAGAGTACAATTTCTGTTGCCACACATTTTAAATTCATATCAAATTTTAGATGAGAAAACTATTATTGTTTTAGTGTTTTTTTATAAAAATGAGCCTATATTTTTATTCATAAAATAGATGACAATTTTTATAACAAAATTATTGAATCTAATGTAAAATTCAATTCTCAAATTCTATTATTATAACTATACTTTTGAACATGATATGTTATTCCTATCATCTCTCTTTACTATTACATTAAAAAAAAACCTATGAAATATATTCATGTAATGATTGATATATGAACTTAATAAGAAAGAAAGATTATTTTAATCATTCTTATCTTTGTCTTAATTCAATTTAGCTATTATGTTCATATTTATTTTCATTGATTATTTCATTGTGTGATATTACGCTTTACTCTAGTGGTATACTGTATGTAGTGTGATCCTTCCTCATACTTTATTTATTTTTTAATTCCCTCATAGTAACTTTAGAACTAGCTTAGAATAGATAGGAATTCATCCATCCAGTCGTAGAATAAATCAGATTCAAGGATGCGAGGTTAATCCAGCGACTATAAAAATGAGCCAAAATAGTAAAACAGTGAAATCTTTGTATAGAATGAATGTCTAATAAATGTGCATAAGAATTTAGACCATTAAATGGGACCAATGATTAAAATACGACATCAGTTTTTGGATGGTACGAATGAATTATAGGCTGGTGATAGTGGCCGGCCTTGTCTGATATAGCGCTTCTACAATTATAGGCTGGTGATAGTGGCCTTACTTGTCTGATATAGCGCTTCTCCAATTAGCACATAAAAATTCGGCTGTACCCATCGCCACCTTCATCTCATGCTCCTCTTTCATCGTGTTCAGATTAAGCCTGGATTGGATAGTCTTAAAACCTGATTTGGGGATTGTGTAATGCTGTGAATGGCTAGGTTTGGAGGTGAAGTGAAGCAAAGGATTATCTTATCTTTTTTTTCTTATCCAATCATATTGATGACGGATCAGATAGTGTGATCCAAATTCATCTTAAGTTTAAATTGGATAATCTTAAAGCTGACTTGGGGATTGTGTAATTCTGTGAACGACTAAGATTGAAGGTGAAGTGAAGCAAAGGATAATCTTATCTTCTTTTTTTTCTTTTTATTCAATCATCTTGGTGATGGATCACATAATTTAATTCGGAAATCTACAAACTCTATAATACAAATAACTTTCTTTTATTTATTTATAAATTTTTTTATTTTTTTTATTTTCTAATTTGTTAAATTTTATGATTTTATAGAATTATCACTAATATAATTTTATCATATCATAAATTTATAAATTTTTACTTATTAAAATATTAATTTCATGGTTTTATATATGTTTTAATTTAATAATTGAACCATTTTAAAATTAATTTTTTAACTTTTGTCATATCTATTATGGTTTTAATCATATACGTTAACATATGATCCACTTTCTTATCTAAAAATTTAACACAAAATAGGTGTTGACATTAGACATGTAACAAAAAATTCAATTCCCTACTAGTTCTCTTTTCTTGGACAATCCTAAAATTATTTTGGCATCATCCTATATGGTATGAAAAGTGTAGAAAATGTATCCTTTACATTTTCACGCTTTTTTAGACCCTCCTACTAAAATTGGAATTTCTTGTACTTATTTGGTATTTTTTGCATCTACAAGCCTAATTAAATGATTTTTTTTATGATAATCCCTAACATTTAATAAATGACAAATCATGATTCAATGTTTGAGGTTTTGCATTCTAGATCTAGTGACTTGGGACTCATATGCCACCTTGGACATATGGGTCTCACCTAGGTTTCAGAGCCTAATTTTAAACATTGCATTAAACAAGAAACTTCTTGGATTTTGTGTCCCCATGTTTAAGACACTATGACTCATACACTCAAGGTGGCATATGAGTCTTGCTTTAACCAAGATCTATTTCAAATCAAATTCTTGGCGAGATTTTATTATCCTAGATCTGATGTCTACTTGTAGTGTTGTAATTTCAAAAAAATTGGCATAAACACGTATAATACTAGATTATTTCACATAATTTCACCTAGCAATTAATGAGAGCATCCCTAAGGAAATTTTATGAGATCAAGAGCATTCAAGAGCATTCAAGGGCTAATTATCAAGCACTTTGGAGCTACATTCAAGATTCAAACATCATGTCAAAGTCTTCATGCATCATGTTTGTTTGTGAGCTAAC
Source organism: Sequoia sempervirens (assembly GCA_007258455.2). Lineage (NCBI taxonomy): Eukaryota > Viridiplantae > Streptophyta > Pinopsida > Cupressales > Cupressaceae > Sequoia > Sequoia sempervirens. The sequence continues at coordinate 11,738 of VDFB02182346.1, forward strand.
ATTTGTGATGTAGGTTTTCATGATTCAAGCAAGCATTCAAGTCGAGCATTCAAGCATTTAATCAAGATTCAAGATCCACATCCATTAGAGCTATCACACACAAGATTGCAACCTTTATTTCAAGGGTTTGGTGAGTTGCAACATTGCATATTCTTCATTCATAATTCCTTCATTCTATTTAATTTCATTTCAAGCTTTGATTACCAAAACGAGGTTTGATCAAGGAAAACCCATATTCCCTAACATAACAAAACATTTCCCTTTTCATGTGTGATTGCAGAGCTAGGTGATTTGGAGCTTGAAGATCTTTTGAAGAAAAAGTTGCAAGATTATAGAAAGTTGTCAAAGTTTTCAAGAAGTTGTCATCTTCACGTAAACTCACCTATAGACCAGATTTTAGACTTTTCCAACTTGAAGATCGAGCAAGATACAATCTACAAAAGATCACTGGAGGCTATAGAAGTTTCATTCAAACCCTAATACTGGGACTAAATTGCCTCTTTAGGTGTATGAGTCCTAGTATACCTTTTTTTAGCAGTTTTCTATAGATCTTGATTTTCCAGTAAAAGATACTAGATTCTATCCAGATTCTAGTAGCAAGACTAAATCACCTAGTCTGGTGTATGAGTCTTAGTGTATTTCAAAAAGAAGAATTTCAAAGTTGTATACCTTGCTTGGAATCCATCAATTTTCCAAGGTTCATTTCTGACTGATTTTTGTTTCTCAGTTTGATTTAATGCTCTTAAGTTTCTAGGGTTTTGTGCTTAAATTATTGCATTTCTCCTTTGAAACTTCATTTTAATGGTGAACCCCCTTTTAATCACACCCAATTAAATTGCCCCTTGTAGCTTTCCTTCCCTCAATTGAGTCACTTGGTTAAGGGATCTTGGTTTCCTAATGAACTGAGAGTGAAATAGGTCCCTTAAGTTCCATCGCTTAAAAGGTGGAACCCTATTTCCTTAGGTTCATTTTGGTGAACATGACCTTTGGACACTTGCATTTCTGATTTGGATAAAATTGTATTCACATTAGTTTAATTGCTTTTAAGATTCTTAAATCTTACATTATTGGAAAAGTGAATATAGGTTGCATTTTTACATCTTGCATCATTGAATTCCATTGGAAAGCTATAATTTTAAATAATCATTTGAAAATACAACTTAGAAACCTTAGCATCAACTCAAAATTTGTTGAATTTGGCTTAAAAACCCTAATCTAGGACTCATTCACCGACCTAGGCAATTTAGTCCCTATATAGGTGGTTTTTCCAGATTTCTCAAAAAAAATTGTTGTCTATTTTTTAGTTTTTGAACCTTCCAAAAATACTAACTAGGACTCATTCAGCCCTTTGGGAAATTTAGTCCCATATCAAACATAAATTTTCATTTTACAACATTACAAACTTTATTTTTTTGCTTCTATTTGTTGTTGTCAGATCTTTATCTTAGTTTTTTGATATTTTGTTTCATTCATTTCATTAATGCTAACTTAATTTGGTTTCATTTTGTGTGCATTTGTAAACATAAGAATTAAAATTAAAGCATATCATTTATCTTGTGTTCATTGCATTTATCTTGCATTTATTGTTTGTCATTTGCATGATCTATACAACTTGGTGTCCCATTGCTAATACTATAATGATACATAGTTTGGGACTCCTATCATCCCATGATAACACACTTGTCATGGATCATGGGTTATCTAGCTCTTTCACTCATATTGTTGACACTAATTCACTAGGTATAAACCATACCCTTGATAACTCCTTCCCTTCAAGTAGTGTGACAAGTATTAAAACAATGGTTGCTAGTTTCCCTCAAGAAAACATAATCCAAATCCATGAAGAATTGGAAAATCTAAAAACCCTAGTGAGTACTAAAAACTTTCCAACACTTCTACTCCTACCATAGATAACATACATCAAATGATTGAAAGTGAAAAAGGAATAGAGATTGTGCATAACCTAGCTCATATTTTTGGCAAACACCTTAACTAATCTATTAGCTATGCTCAAACTTTGAACAATGCTCAAAGTTAAGGAGGAACCCAAATTCCTCCTCCTAGAACCATTGCCTCTATTTCCACTTACACCAACCCTCAAGTTACCACAATGATGCAACCTACTAGTAATGTCATTCCTACATTGGGTATTTCCACAAGCAATCCTTATACCTTTTTGTCATCTCACATCATATCTCCTACCACTTTACCTCCCATAACTATTCCATTCACTTCCCCCTCGAATAGATATACACCTCCACCATATTTAGCTCCATCTCAAAACACAACCAATGATGCCATCCTTAACCAAATTTTACAAAATGTTTCATCCCTTCAAAAAAAAAATTCCACCATAAACCAAAATCAAAATGGCTAACCGTCATATTATTTAAAAGGAAATCCCTTCTCCTTGGAGATATTAATAACGACAATACCACATGGTGTAGATATTCCTAGGTTTGAGAAATATGGAGGAAAAGGATATCCCTCTAGCCATGTTTGCACTTACACAACCTTATGTAACTAGTGACTTTGTCCTTTAAGATAAGCTCTTGGCTAAGATTTTCCCTAGGTCCTTAAAAGATACCACTTTAGAATGGTTTTCCTCATTACCAAGTAACTCAATTCATTTATTCAATGAACTTGTTGAGGCCTCTATCAACCATTTCCAAGTGTATATATGAATCCTAATATGACATTAGCTGATTTGATGAGATGTAAGCAAAAGGATGATGAAAATATTACTAACTTCATTTCACTCTAGAAAATGCTTTATTCGCAAATTGACGTAAAGATTCTCGATCCTCACCTTCAATCAATGTTCTTTGAGAACTTACAAACTAACATACAAGATAAGCTTTGCATGATGAAATTCCCTTCCTTCATAGACATGTGTACTACCCTTTGTGATTATCAAAACTCGTAGTAGTCATGAAAAAAAACACACCTCTAGCTATCCTAAAAAGTTTGAATCCGCAAATCAAAATAATTATCAACCTTTTAGGAAATAGAATAAAGGATTTCTTCAACTAAATGCCCCTAAAACAACCCAACATGTTGATACACAAGTGGCTGCTATAAAGAAGAGGAATCCTTTTATATTTGGGGATCCAAAAAGACAATTTACTCCCTTACCCAATACTCTCCATAACACCATGTTACAACTAGAAAAGAACATGATTTCCTTACCTCCCGTTATAACTCTATATCCCAATAAGCCATTGCCTCTGAACTTTATATTAAATTCCTAATGTCATTTTCACCATCAAAGTGAACATGATATGAAACATTGTAAGCATCTTAAACATCTTGTGCAAGACCTCGTTGATTCTAATCATATTTAAATTGGAGGTGTCAATGATCATGGTAATAAGTTTGTTGCCCCTCCTAACCAAAACATACAAATATTTACCAACCCCATTGCCAAATCATAATATTTCATTTTTCAAAGCTATTGAAACAAAGAAGAATGATGTGATGAATGTTGACACGGATGATGAAAACATGGATCCTAATGAAGAAATTCCTATCGATAGTATCATTGGATTGATTGAAATTCTACCTCGTAAAGGACAAACTAAAATGCCTCTTGACATTGCTTTCTCACCTAATGATATAATTAGAAAGGAAAGTGATGGGCCTCTTTACATATCCGACCGAATCAATTTCAAGCCCACTAATAGGGTATTAATTAATCCCTTTTGTGGAGGGAATGTGATCACTAAAGAATTCTTTCTTGTGCATGAAATTTATAAGGAAACATATGACAAACCGAAAGTATGGATAAAAATACATAATGGTTTTGCTTTCCCTATGATTGGTTCAATCATCCTTCCTTTAAAATTTGGACTGAAACAATTAGATGTATCATTCTCCATCATCCCGACATCATATCAATTCTGTGTGAAGCTTGGTTATCCATGGTTATGCTCCATAGAATTCATCCCATCAGTTGTGCATGAATGTTTAAAGCTTCCCTTTGGAAATGAAATATTTACTATACATCATAGTGGCTTTAATCCTATGTATTCCCATGGGAACTTTTCCTTGGATTTCTCTTGGTCTAAGTCTATTGAAATATTAAACCTTGTGAAGATTTATTTTTCAAATCCATCAAAATTTTAAGGTGAAACATATAGTAGAGTTATCCCTTCAAAACATGCCTCAACCCATGATTGAGCTGCATATCCTTGAAGAAACCATGATTGAACCAAAATACCTTCCCATGATAGATTCTTTACCTATCTCCTACAAGAGACCAAGAGACAACCAAAACAATCCCATCTTGCCTCCTAAAATAAAAAAAGTTTACAAAGCTAAAGAGAAAGTGGTTGAACAACCTCCCATGGTTCCTTCTAAAGAAAAGAAACCTATGGTTGATAAATTCTCTCCTACACAAGCACAACTTGAAAATCATAACAAAAGAAACAAAAATTCTAGAGAGTGTAGGTGTAGACATCGTGTTATTGCTTGAAAGTTAAATGAAGAGAGCAACAAATAAAATAAGCATCCATACTCAACTGAAGCAATACACAAAGATTATCCCTCTTTTCCACAACAGAAAAGGTCCTATATCACAATCGCAATGAGGACTATAACCTTCTTTGGACATTATCATTCAACCTTCCATTTTGATTAACTTAGACCATGATGATGAGATTGCTAAAATCAATGAAGAAGTGCATAATTAATTGAACACATTATTTTCCTCTTCTATGAACTTAAATGAAAATTCTCCTAAGAAGAGTGTTGAACTTGGTGCTTCTCCTAGTTCAAAAATTGTTGTTATCCCTTTGCTAGTTGTCCTCCTTCTGTATATGATGAACAAGGTTGGTATGTGGATGACCTACTAGAGGTTGAATCACATGTGCCTTACTAGTCTTTTGCATTGTTTTCTTTTTCATGTTATGTGTGTGATTGCATGTGCATAATTTGATCCCCCCATACCATTCTATTTAATGTACCTCTCTCTCTATGACATTCCTCTATTTGTATCTACATTCCTCAATATGTCAAACATTTATCTTTTCTTGTCTTTTCCTTTTCCAGGATGACGCAAGGCGTTGAAACATTTAGGTCTCTTCCATGTTGACCTAGAATCTATTTCCTGGTTTTCACTCTCTTTGTGTCATTCTTTCTATTCCATGAGTATTTTGGGAATGATGATGTTTCCAAGATCTATAAAAACATTGTAGCAAAGACATACTGACCCCGAATTTGTGGATCCCTTATGCGATTTTGGGATTTCATTTTGGGGGCAACCCTTTTTCATGATGTAGCTTCATTTGGAAACATATTACTTGGCATAGGGATTTCCAAATAAGCTCCCATGACCTCTTTATTGTTAGCATTTATCATTTTCTACTTTATAGTAATTGCTCACAACATGTTGTTTAGCAATTTCTTTAAAGTGGGGGCATACATTGGCATTACTCATTTGTATAAATCAATTAAAATTTGTGTTTCATTGTGTGGTCTTCTTACTTCATACAACGTGTCTTTCTCTTGGTGGTGAAATTAGGTATGATTTCCTTCAAGAGCATGATCTCTCTAAGCATATTATATTCCTCTTAGTGGCTTGATGTGACACACCGCATCCCTTAAGTTGTGAATCTTCTATTCTTTGATTGGTCCTCTCTTGGAGACATTTAGGCACGATGTTTCCTAAGTTAAGACCTTACATGAACTAATAAAAACCCCTTTGAACGTACCTTACACTATTTTTCATTTATAATAATGTTATATGGCCACCTTGCATAACACACTTGCTTGCATATGGAGCCATCCTGTTTGTTCATGAGTGTTAGCATACAAAGTTTTGCTTGCCTCATGGATCATGTTGTTTGTGTTGTGTGGCACCTTTTCAAATTTATTAGGAGGTATAGCTTTGGTATGGTTAGCGTATGGGAGCCAAAATTAGGCATGAATTTCCCATAGTCACTTGCTTGTCTGTGTGAGTGCATATCTGTCACGTGCATATGTGTCTCACTAGGGGCTAACCTAGTGGATGACCTGAGGTTCCACTAGACCTTGTGAGCATGCATTTGGTTTGCATAGTGGACATCGTGTTCCACTTGTAATTTTTTTGGATAAACAGCTTAGATCTGATCCACATCGCATTGGACAAATAGTTGAAGCTTAATCCACCCCTTCTTTTTTCTTCTTTATGTCTTTAGCAATGTATTATTGTATCTTTTGTTGCTTCATATATCATTTGCATGCATCTTCTCTTATGCATATGTTGGTTTTCCATAGGATCTTGATCCTGGGGGCTTGATCATCCTTCTTGATCATTGTTTTCCTATCTCACTAGCATTGGTACACTTGGACACCTCTTGATGTGAGTTTTTCTACTTTAGTGTGAGCTAAATTTAGTGTAGAAAAATGTATCCCTTTACATTTCCACTCTTTTTTTGGACCTTCCTACTAAAATTGGGCTTCTTTATGCCTTATTTGGTCCTATTTTGCATCCACAAGCCTAATTTAATGCATTTTTCTAAGGATAATTCAGAATTTAATAAATGGCGAATCATAATTTAATGTTTGAGGGTTGTGTGTTCCTAAATCTGAAGTGATAGAGTTCTCGCTACCTTGGAGCATATGTATCCCACCTAGGTTCAGTCCCGATTTTAAACATTTGGCAGAGCAGACACTTCTTGGGATTTGTGTCTTGTGTTTAAGACATTATTAGCACTCATCTGTTGAAGGTGGCATATGATTCTTGCTTTTAAAGCGGGACCTGGCTGAAATCAAATTATTGGTGGTATTTTTATTTAATGCAGATCTTATGTCAACTTGTAGTGTTGTAATTTTGGGAATTTGGCATAAACGAGTATAAATGCTAAGCTTTTCATAGTTTGACCCTAGAAATTTATGAGATCAAATCCTAAAGGAAGAAGTTTAGCAAAGGGAACAAAGGAAATAATTCAAAAGAGCATTCAAGGGCTGGGTTGTGAGCGCTGGGCTACATTCAAGATTCAGCATATGTGCATTTGGGAGATAACATTTGTGATCCTAGGTTTCACTGATTCAAGAAAGCATTCAAGTCAAGCATTCAAGCATTTAATAAAGTCGAGATCATCATTGGGGCCATTTCACGGGTGTAGCCTTTATTTCAAGGGTTTGGTGAGTTGCAACGTTGCATATTGTTCATTCATCATTCCTTTAGTCTATTTCATTTCATTTCCAGGTTTAATCACCAAAATGAGGTTTGACCAGGGCAAACCCCTATTTCCTAACACAACAACATTTTCCCTTTCATGTGTGATTGTAGATCTAGGTGGTTTGGGGCTTGAAGATCCTTTGAAGACTAAGTTGCAAGATTGAAGAAAGTTGTCATAGTTGTCAAGAAGTTGTCATGTTCACAAAAAGTCACCTATAGGCCATAATTCAATCATTCAGATTTAAAGATCGGATAGGAGATAAGCTACAAAAAGATCACTAGAGGATACAAAATTTTGATCAGAACCCAATAGTAGGACTAAAATTTCCTCTCTAGTAAATTATGAATCGGTGTACCTATTTTTAGGTTTTCACGTAGATCCTAATTTTCGATAAAAGATTCTAGATTCTACCCAAATTTCAGTAGCAAGACTAAATTGTCCAACCTAGCATATGAGTCCTAGTGCACTTCAAAAAGAGGAATTTTAGAGTTACAAACCTTGCTTGGAATCCATCCATTTTCCAAGGTTCCTTTCTATCTAATTTATGTTTCTTAGTTTGATTTAATGCTCTTAAGTTTATATGGTTTTGTGCTTACATGCTTGCATTTCTCCTTTGAAACCTCATTTTAATGGTAAACCCCCTTTTAATCACACCTAAGGAAACCACCCCTTGTAGCTTTCCTTCCCTCAATTGAATCACTTGGCTAAGGGATCTTGGTTTCCTAATGAACTAAGAATGAAATAGATCCTAACCCCTAGTTTCATCTCTCAAAAGGTGGAACACCTATATCCTTAGGTTCACATCCTAAGGTCTATACAACTAGAGTAGCTAGAGTAGGTCATATCACATCTATAATTTCCATTTCTACCAAAGAGGACCTAAGTATTGATAGCTATTGACTATATGACACATGATAAGTATTTTTTCATACCATGGTTGTAATATGGTAGTACTAAGTGGTAGAATTCATTAACCAAGTACCAAAATACCTCAAAGTTATGTCTAATCATCAACATCAACCATTAAATTCAAAAAAATTGTAGAGAGGTCTTTTCTTCCATTCATTTTAAATTCCAATGAAATTTTTGGTGGGAAAATTATTGTTGTTTGAGTGTTATTTTTGCATATATAGGCCTAAATTCTCATTTATAAGTTAGATGATACTTTTTGTAGCCAAGTTATTGAGCCTAATGTAAGATTTAACTCTCAAATTCTACTATTTTAGCTAGGATTTTTAACATGATGTGCTATCCCTATCATCTCTCTATTTTCTATTATATATAGGAGAGGCTCTATGTATGTTTTTAGTGGAGTTATATTCATGTAATGGTTTATTTATTTATGAACTTAATAAAAATAAAGCTATTATTTTGATGATTCTTTGTCTTTTCTTCATTTATATTTAATGATTTTGTACATATTTATTTATATTGATCATTGCAATATGTCCTATTAAGATTTTCTCTAGTGGTAAGTATTGCATCTATCTAGTGTGATCATTTTTTATTCTTTTTTTACTTTTTGTAATTTATCATTTTTTTAACAGCCCCTCATGGTAGCTTAAGCACAAGCTTAGATTAGATTCGAATTTATCCATCCAATTATAGAGATATCCTTATAGGGTCCACCCTATAATAAATTCCATGCACTTGTTTGTGTATGGTACATATACTCTTGAAAAAGTTATTTATATTAACCAATAGTTTATAATATACCATTGGGATGAACAATTGTAAAAGGATGTTAACCTCCACTATGCAACTCAAAAAAAAAAATTACTAGATCTTGATGGACTCTCTTCCATCAATTTCAATATTGTACTTATTAATTCTATAGTAATCAACCCATAAACCTATTATCATTGCAATCACTATAATATTTTTAACCATAGCTAATTCTCATATCCTCTTGTAGAGTCTTGCATTGATTCCAAAAAAGAAGATCTCATATTATAACATAGATACAAGGTCAAATCCTTCAAGGGATTCCAACTATGGCTACATAACAACTTCAAACACATTACACATAAAATAATAGATGTTTATTGATTCCACTAGTACCACTTGTCGGATGAGGAGCTATGCTCAATCCTACCCTATTTTATCTTCCCCGCTTAATAGGAGAAAATGATACTACAACACATATAACACTTCAATGACCTTGTGACATTGTACTATTCACAATATATATGAAGAAAACATGTTTTGAGACTCATAGATATAACATTA
>VDFB02182347.1:0-16195 GCA_007258455.2 Sequoia sempervirens
CTAGAAGTAGGTTATTATCACCAATATATAAGGTTGATTATCTTGTTAAAAAATAGTAAAAATTATCAAAAAAAATTGAAAAAATATGTTGTACTAGATAGAAGATTTTGTGTCAAGATGGTTTAATTTTTTCTATTTTGGATAAATAGTTAAGACAAAAGATGATGTCCCATGAGAAAAATTCTATTTTTAATACATACACATTTTAATAATTATTTAAAAAAATGTGTTCATCAAAATTGGGAAAAGTTAAATTCATGCATTAAAGTTTTAACTTATAAATACTCATTAAAAAAATTGAAGGAAAAAGAAAATTGCTATATAAAGAGCAACGCCCTGTTTAACTTCAATTTTCAATATTTTATCAGAACTATATTATAGTGTCAATTTTACAAAAGACTATTGTTAAATAATATTTCATTTTTTTTAGAATACAAATATAAAATACTCTAAAAAATAAATATTTTATTAGTTTATATTATTTCAAAATTCAAAACATGTATGTCACTTCTTAGTGATTCAAGTTAAAAATTTGGACCATTGTTAGTTGATTCCTTTATAAAATTGTGACACAAATTTGTGCTTTTACCCTTCCCTTTCCCCATCTATGCTTGTCATTTTTCTAGGATATGTTTAGCACATTGCACATTGAGTGTCTCTCCTATTGTCTCCCCATTGGCTCCATGAATAATATTTGCAAACTCATCCTTGCCATTCTTATTTGTATTATTCTATTGCTTTAGTAATTTCCTTCATGATCATTGCTTCAAGTTGTTCCACACTTTGTATAATTTCAATTTCATATAGTCGGTTGAACACTCAACTATCTTGTCATTGAGATTCTCGAGTAAAAAATATTCATTGCTCCATTCTTCATGTCTTTAGAATAGTTTGTAGTCTTGGACCATTTTTTGATTTGTCATTATATCTCTTATTGAGGTTAAGAGTGACAAGACTTGACAATTTGATTTATAAATTGCTAAAGAATTGAACTGCAAACTTTGTTGTTGACTATCATCCATAATTTTCATTGATGATGGTTGGTGTTGTGTTGTGTCCACATTAATTCTTGAATAGTTTTCTTTGTGGAAATGCACATGCCCACCATTTAAATGGAGTTTAACTTTCAAGCAATATCTTGTTATATTTCCATTGTCAATACACTAATTTTTTTAGCACAATGTGGTTGTTTTATCACTCTTAGAATTGGTCCTTCATATTTCTCAAGAATATTTAAAAATTTGAAGGCACTTCTTCTAGAAATTGAGAGAACATGCAATTCATATTGCCTCTTGCGCTCATATATTGCTCCTATGATGATAGGAAAAACTTTGATACAATTTGAGAAAATATATTTGCTTCCACACATGTTATCTTTTGACCTACAATGCTCTCTAGAGCACATGCTTCATTGGAACTCTCCCATTAGCACCAATGTCTTTGTTCACCCCTAACTCTTGTCATACTCCTATCAACATTTGTAACCTTCAACCATCTTGTTGACAAACTTAACATTTCATCAATATTTGCCCCTTTTTTCTAGATATTTTTCTATATTTTTATTGGTGATCTTGATAGTATTGGTGATATTTTCTTTCTTATTAGATTGATCTTACCTAACTTTGATTTCCCTTCTTCCCTACTAAATTCTCCTCTAGCTATATTGGTTAATATATATTATCACTCTCCTAGTATTGTTGTTTATATTCACTACACTGCAATCCTCTAAGCACTTGGATGTAGTCTCTGACTATTCTTTGTCATTTAGTAGCATGCCTTCCTAGAATTTGTACTTCCCTCAAATTCATTTTTGAACTTCTAATCAAGATTTTTCTCTTCTTTATTGTTGATTCTTCCTCCATTTGCGTAGGATTCACATAGTGTTGGATGATCAATGACTCACATGAAAAGTGGCTTCAAATATGGAAATATTACCAAAATGTAATTTTAGTACATTTCTAAGCATTGCCTATGAAAGACCTTGTAAAGTTTCCCCTAATGTGTAATTAACTGATGTAGATAATCATACATGCAGCTCAATGGACCTAAAGATTGTCAAATTAAGAAATTCATTGTTCAAAATGGGGCTTCATTAAATTCTCAAACAGGGAATCATAAACTCAAGATGATGTTGGCACTATATATGCAAGTGAGAATCCTATAATTCCTTAATTGATTGAGTACAAGTGATTGAACAAAAGTAAACACATCTAAAAGCTTCTTAATTGGAAACAACTCCTAATTAAAGAACATTGTAAACAAATGCTAGTTATTGTAACTTCTACAGGTATTTATCATTCATGGATTGTAACTAGTGACTCTCTATGCTATAGTGTAACCTAATTCAATTAATAACTTAATAGCATTAATGCAAATGTAAATTAGAGACTTCAATTCAGAAATTACAATATAGTAAATAACGTAATGTGAACTGAAAACTATAATTAAAAAATACAATTCATAATCTAACTAACCATCTAAGCTTACATGGATTATGTAGTACCTCAATTGGTCCTTGCATGAGCTGCTATATTCCACAGTATCTCCTTTCAATTACTAAGGAAATCATGCAACTAAAATATTCTTCTTTATTGTAATCTAAACATACACAGAGCTTAGAATAGAATAGAACGAATATGATATTCAATATAATTTCATGCCAAAATCTAGATCTTGGTCTCTCACAAGAGTATTCCCATACATAGGGTCTATGAGAGCCCTGTTATTCAAAAAATATAGACAAACTATGAGCAAATATTAACTCTTCCAAAAAAACAGGAAGAGGACCAGGTCTTTAACTTAACAAAAATATAAAAGCAGGTGGAAGTAGAAGTGTTGAAATCCAATAAGGAATCTATAACAATCAAGAAGACCGTTATAACAAAATATGCTTAACATGAAAGTCTTTATTATAACTACAATTCCCTGTTAGAACAAACTTATTCTTCCTCCATGGTTTATTGAAAACATGAAGTGACACATGGGTATCTGTGTTCAAATCCTTAAATCATCACCTAAATCTTACTATAGAAATATGCATGCACTATAGCTAACTGACTCCTTTGGTTGTGCTAAAATATCATCCTTTTGTTGTGGGTTGAGAATCCTTTTGTTGCAGGTTGACAGGTTCTTCATTAGAGGGGTTAGTTTTATTCCTTAAGGCATTTTTCATTATTAGCAACTATAATTAATCATAAAATTATACTAAATCTCATAGACATTCAAAGTTCATGCACTCATTCATTAATATGAATATATCATCTTCAAATGCTTTAAAATAATCTAAAGTATATGAAAAGGGTTTGAAAATGTCTTTTGAAGTTTAGCAAAAATGAGATAAAAACATGAAACTACATCAAGGAAACTTGGCATTCCTAAGGCTCTTCAAACCTTGTGTGGATGTTTCATGGATTACACATATTCAATCTAAGACTTGAAAACATAAGTGCAGGTGATTAGAGCACCACACAACCTATAGGGGATCTCACATGTACATCCATAGTGATTTAAGCTAGTGTGGAAGCTTTTGTGACATCTTGTGCTACTACATAAGCACTAGCAACCAAAGAAACTACATGTTATTGCATAAGATTTAAAATTCCTTTGTGTGACATTTAGAGGTGATTAGTATAATCAATAATCTCATCCACATGGTACTTGCACAAATTTCACTTGTAGCTCATAGATGTAGAACACCAAACAATAGAAACCCAACCATTGATAATTGGAAGGTCAAGTGATCATGGTTATGGAATATGATTTTCTATAATTGCTTTTGTGTAACATTTGGCAACTATATATTGTACATATAGTCATTCAATTCTTCACATTAGAGATTACATAATGCAGTCAAGATAATTAGTTGGATGTGTTACCCCTTTCTAAACATAGGAACCCTCATTCCCAACCTTGCTATTTGTAACATCTAGATTTATCCTATTTAGTTTTATACTAAATATAAGAATTATTCTTTGCTAATAAGTATTTTTAAAATTCAAATGTGTAATGGCTAACTATGTCCTTTGATTTGCTTTGTATATTCTATAATATTGTATTTCACCAAGATATGATTATTCTTCAAACCTCCTGGGATCTAAATCATCGATAATAAAGCACTTTTTTGCAAATTCTTGTACGTACATGGGCCCATAAAAGAAAAGTTGCTTGCTTGATTCAAAATTTGAGTATGTAGACTAGTGTTACAATACTTGGACTTAGAAAGCCAATTTTTGACTCAACAAATAGAAAAATCCAAGAAATTCAGAGATTTTTAAGGATTTAAAACTTGTTTCATGCACCCTTTAATAAATAAAGCTTAAAGACACAATAACATCATCAAATAGAAACTACTATGATCCCATACACAAACATACAACGATCACAAAAGTATAAACACAAATTTTAGCTGAAGGAAATAATAGTAGTAAGAGTCAAAACAATTAGATATATAAATGTTGTCAAATGTATACAATACTCATGGAATATAAAATCCATGGTATCAAAAGTTTCAAACATGTATAAAAAAAAAGCTATAAGTCTATGGCTTAGAGGAGCCTACATCACTAAGTGTCAATCCTCTCGTGTAGATGTCTAAGATAGGTCCTGGATGATGATGGACCCATCATCTCTACCTATGTCTCAAACTTAGTGGCACCCAAACCAACATCCAAGGTGTCTCCTTGTGTTCTATCCTCCTCTGCCATGGCAATTGCCTTTTCCTTTTGATCCACTTGGTTGACCCAATCAAGGTCCTCATCACTAAAAATGAGATCCTCAGCCTTAGTGATCCAATCTGACTGTGGATCAATCTCTTCCAACGTAATGGGTGACAAGTCACTACCCAATATCTATCTATGGCGAAGGCACAGGTTTTAATGAACATAAACAAGATCATTCAAGCTCTACATTAACAACCTGTTGCGCTTCTTGGAGTGTATGTGCTAAAAAATACTCTAATTACGCTCACAACTTGAGGCACTGCATGGTTGGCTCAACACTCAAACTACAATCATCTGAAGATTTGGTACTTTAGCACCAAATCTCTCCCACCATGCATCTAAGATGAGAAAAAGAAAATAAATAAATCTCATTGTCCAACTTTAAGTTTGAATATTTAATAGTAATATAAAAAATTGAAAAGTGGTAATACTTAAACTACTATTATGCCCTTGGTAAATTTTTACCTGGTTGCAATGTCGATTGAGTAGACTTGCATATGTCTCTTGCAAAGAGATCTCCTTGTGCAAGTATGAAAACCTCTATCTCAGTGACAATTTGGGTTCCAACATGAGAATCAAACATCTGCCTAATGACTGTGTAGAGCCCACTCAAAACCTCCTCATTTTCCTTGAATTCTTTGCGGAATTGGAATGCCTAATTGAGAAAATGTGTTGTTGTATGTAGGGGCTTGCAAAGCTAGAGGTGCCATCATCTATCAATGATCTCCCAAATGGGGTGATACTTATAATTGACTCCGCCATAAATGGATCTAATAGCCTCTTTGGCCCTATCCATGCCCTCGTATATGTAGCCCATTGTAGGCTTCTCCCCATCAACAACTCCTAATAGAACCACTAAAGGCTCTATGAACTACAATTATTATGAAACATTGACATAAGTAAGAGTCAATAAAAATAAGCAGAAAAAATAAAAAACAAGAATGAAAATATAATGTAGAATTACTAAATTAATTACTGATTACATCTACCATGACAATCTCTATAGTTGGTATCCAAAAGCCTTGCTCATCAAAAATCGAACTTGACACTTCATCCCTTGCATTTGTCTTAGCATATGTTAGTTATTTTAATGAACCAAGCTTGTCTCACCCGTTACCTATGAATGTGCCAAATTCAATTGTCAATAACTATGAGGGATTGTCCAACAAACAGGTGAAAGCTTGCTAGGCTTTCCCTTTGCACTTTGGGCTCTGCAAAACCCAGGAGGATGATCCATACAATGTATGTTTAGATACTCGTGTGCCAATTATCATATATATTATAAATTTAAGCGATATATTCTCCTATAATTGCTTAACAACTGGAGACCTTAAAGATTTGGCTAATCCTTATGGAAATCATCACATCGAAGCATGAGAAAGTATTATAAATTTAGCTCGACATACATTCACATAGAAATTGGAGATTAAAATTGATTTTGAATGTAGTTGCTAAGAAATATCTAGGAAATTGTAACATAACATGGCCTATCACAACCAGTGCCTTATCCTAGGGTGGATAATTCTAAATCACATAATTAAAAAAATCTAACAACATTATTCTTATCATAAAAAAGCTTGTCAATGATGCCTTACACCGTTGATACTAGAATCTTAACTGACAATACTTAATTATCCATGCATACACTCACATAAACCTTTATCCATGTTAATACAAATTTAGCTCATTCATTGAACAAGCGTACTAACAATGAATAAACATTCGAGGAAAGACAAGAAGATGAATAGAAATAATCTTTGATTCATTTATATTCATAATAAATGCACACTATACATTGGAGAATAGTGGCCTTGAATATTTTTCCATTTATATTCCAAAATATGACATTATTGTTATCATATTCACCATTACAAGACTCAAAAGACTCTTAGAACCTATAATAGAATCATATCTCTATTATCTAGACTTGGTTACAAAATTTCTCTAAGATCAATCAGCTAACAACCCTGCATATATGGCCTTGAATTCCCTTTTATAAAAACAAGGGAACAAACAAGCCTCAAGCCAATGTACACATGTCAGTTTTTCATTTGACAATTACATCATACACTTCAAAGACTGTTATATTTGTAAAACCCGAGGGGGAAAACTCATGTAAGAAAAAAGTCACTTTCATTTGTTTATGAAAATACTTCTCGCTCTCCAAAAAGCTCCTTAGTCAATGAAGATACTTCTCCCACGAGAAAAATACTTTCCATGTGCTCTCCAAAGTTGCAGGACAAAAAAGCATAAAAGCATTAAAAGGAAGAAAATAGAACACCTCCACATCAACAACATTTGTCACCAACCATATAACTAAGAGGAGATAATTTTTAACCATACTTTATCTAAGGCTTAGTCTATAAAATTTCCAAGCCATGTATTATACTCCTCCTCAGTGGGCCATTGAGTATCCAACAATTTTTGCACCTTAGAATTGCACTGATTGTATCTAGCATCAATCAACACCTTGGCCTCTTTAACAAATGTGTCCATGTTTACCTCGATTTTGATCATGTCATCAACAAAACTATTTAACATGGTATAATCAATGAGGCTGATTGCTTCCTTGAAGTTTGGTCCGTAGACCTCCCAACTCATCCTTCCATGTGTTGAAGTCCTTCAATTCTCCTTCATTCAATATTTTAGGCATCCCATTCCCCCACATATCTCTAAACATCTTCAATTTATTTTGGAGCTGCACACACAAATTTCCATGAAATGCAAATATTTCACCTGATAAATCTATCACCTTTATCAAATCAGGGATGTGTGTGGGTGCCTCAGGGTCTTCCTTCATATTTGGCATCATTTCTTTTAAAGCACCAACCCTAGCACTCCATTTCTTCAATCACTTTGGAAAGCATTTTTTACCTGAGTGTACCTTATCTGAGCTTCATGAATGTTCTTGTAAACATTCCAAACATTATCACAATTGTTCACCAATCTAGAAACCCTGTGCCTTAGAATATCATCAAATATATTTGTGGCCATCTTTGAGGTCTCTTCTTTAGCCTTCTTCACATTCTCTTTTTCCATCTGCAATTCTTCTTTTAAATTCTTGATTCCCAGGGATAATGTTTCCCAGTCCTATGAAGAAAAATTAGAAGAGAAGGAAGTTGGGGTAGGTAGGGTCCTTTGTACTCAGCTAGCAACAGTAGCAACCATCCTATTGTATTCATCCAACAACCTATTGTACTTCTCCAATAATCTGTCATATCTATCCTGAGAGATTTGGGTTGTGTCCACACTCAACATTGCAACATGCATTGTCAATTGTGCAACTTGTGTAGGAGTAATTTCAATGGATCTTTTCACCACCACAACACCAATAACTTCCTCAACTGATTTCACAACTTCGGGATTTCCATTATTAGGTTCCATAGACCATATTGCAAGAGTATGCAATTTTGGACTAAACCTTGAGCTAAAAACTTTATTGTCAAAATGCTCCTCAGAAATGGAAGCACTTGGGTCATTCTTGATTGCAACCTACACAATATCCGATGTGAGATCTCACCCAAGCAACAGAAAAATACCACTTCCTTTTACCAACTCCTTGCCTCTTCAGATGTAATGGCAACAATCTCATTCATTATTTTTTCCTCCTCTTCTTTCATAACCTCCTCTTGCAATGAGGGGTCTGCTTCTACCTTTGCCTCCTCAATTCTCTTCTTGATGCCTTGAATTTTGAGTTGAATGAAAATCTCCTTGAATTTCTTGGTTTGAATGAAAGTGTCATCATTTGTGAAATCCTTGCAAGCCCTTACTCTAACACCATCATCTGCATCTTCATCATACCTCCACTTAACCATCCTGCTACCAGGGAAAACAATATTAAGAGCATCATCCCTTTTAGGGGAGGGGAATCTCTGATCAAATTCTTGCTCCATAGGAACATGTTCAACAAACTCTTCTTGCATTTGGTCCCCACCACCTTTCTCTATTTCAAAATATGTTACCAAAGGGGAAACTGTTGGTTCATCACCCACTTCCATTGTTTGAATTTGTGTACAATGAGCTATAGATTGAGTCGGCCGACTCCTCACCTGTGCATCATGTTGCTCCTTGGAAACCTTGGATTTTATTTCAGCCTCCTTCACCTTTTCAAAGAAACGTTTTTCTTTGAAATCACCCAATAGCACCTTAGCTTGAGAATATTGGTCCTTTATCTCAGCATAATGACTTACATAGAAGGGGTTCTCCTTAATTATCTTCTCCTCAATAGCACAAATAGTTCTCCACTCCTCCCTCTCAGCAACTACTTCATCTAAAGGAAAATTTATAATTACATCTTTTGTGTAGAAGAAATGATTGTGGAACCCAGACCTTCCTCCTGCTTCCTCTCCTTGTCAACAACTTCCTCAGGGTCACAGTTCCTTATATGATCATGTTTCATTATGTAGTTGTTGATCAACATACCAAATTTCTCAATGCCCTCTTTTGAGGTGACCATAAAACATGAAAAGGCACATTTAGGATTTATGAGAGATGCTTTCCTAGCACTCTTGAAATGTTCTTTATCTAGGGCATCTAACTACCACATTATCTCCATGAAGGCCAATCTGTCAGATACATACACTAGTAGGCGATGGGGTGGCACCAAAGCTCCATAAACTTTGATAGTAGTATAATTGGTATGCAAATACCAATCACCCCAGTTATGCTTCTGTGTTGTATTCTCCTAAAACTCCAATGGCCTCAAAATCTCCTTAACACCCCTAGAAATTTTGTAAACAGGATTTAAACCCAACTATTCCATAACTCCAAACTTGAAACCATTATAGAAAGTAGCATAGTTAGAATCAAGGTTGTGCATATCCCGAATGTGGGTCCACATCTACACGAGCAACTCATTATCTTGATTTTCTCTTTCTCTCAACCTAATAAAATTTCTCCACACCTTCCTACCCTTCCACAACAACATATGCATTAAGAGAGAATAGTGTCTGAAACTTAGAGGGAGTCTTGCATCCTTCAAGTTTACCAAGTCATTGTGAATCTCCTTTGCCAAGTAAGAGGCATAATCAAACCCTTTGTTTTGGTATTCGTTTTGAATTTCGATAGCCATGACCACCAAAGGGACATTCATCTCTACGTTGAATTTCTTGGCCAGAATTTGGCATAACCCATAGTTGTTATTCTTGAAGTAATCTTCAAATTCATCACAGTTGAAGGGTTCAACATCCCTAGGTCCAAAAGATACACCCTTTTTGTTTAGATCATGTCTTTTGTGCCTTGGTAGCACGTTCTTCCTGTAACCATACTTGCTCTGCTCATACTCTTGATACAAGGCACCAAAATTGATTGAAAGAGTTGCAAAAGGATTCAAATTGAAAACCTCTACAATTTGGCTTATGGTTAAATCCAACATGGGGGATTCATCTATAAACCTTTGTATCACCCTATCCTTAGGGTCATAACATCTGGCCAATTCCATAATCAAGTCTACCTCCACAAAAACATTGGGAACAATAAGCTTGCCAATGTCACATGTCTAGAGATGACATGTTGGATGACTGGAAAATCTCTTGTTAAATGCATAGAGGAAAAGTTCCCACCCACTATGAGTTACAAAAACATCACCTACTCTAGACGTCAAATCCTGAAAGTGACTTGTTAAAACACCTTCAGTACTCGTTCTTTTCCCAACTAGTTTCACTTCTAAAGATGAACCTTTAGTTGCTTCTTCCATAAACCTAGTGAAATCCCTCTTCATTGACCTCTTCTTCTCAGACGCCTCTATTACTTTTGGTTTTGCTACATCATCTTTAGGTTTTGTCTTTCTAACCATTTTTTTTTGGGTTTCACTTTTGGTTTGGAAGATCCATTGGGTTGACTCATTTTGCAAGATTTAAGGACACTAGGTTTCAAAATAAACAAGAACTAAGGCTCTGTTATCAAATTTACAGGGTTTACACTTAAATTTTACAATTATCTATCCCACTCTCCAAACCAATATAAAACTATGAGACTCCTTTCACAGAACAGAGAATACAACAACCCTAAAGTCGTAAAACCCTATACTTCAACCCCAATTATCAAACTAACCCAATGCTTGAAAACCAAACACAGGAGTGTGAAGAACCGACTTACCCGAGAAAACAATCTCTTCGTTCTTCAAATTTCCTTCACTTGAAGCTCGTCTTTTTCTTTCTGCTCCTGAATTCTTGCAAGAATGGTGGAAAAATGACCAATTCACTTCTTTAATGGCCTTAGAGATGAGCAGATTGACCATTAATGGTGAAAGACAGTTTGTGTGAGTGAACAAGAGTGTTCTAACACTTAGCCATTTAAGTTTAAATTTCAACCATTGATGTATTTGATTTAAAACTTGATCAATGGCTCTCCATCACCTTCACTCATCACCTTTTGCTTTTGGTACCTTGCTTTAAAACTACGATGATACTCCGAGAGATTTGCCACGTGGCTGCTCCACATCCTTTATTACTTCCTTTTATAAAGCCATAGCACATCGCTGTAGTACTCATTGCTTGAAAAAATGAATAAGTGATATGAAGAGTCCCTTCGATGGATAGAATATTTGCAAGAATATCCTTCTATCAGTCATTGTATATTGCCAAAGTGCCTCAAAGGTTAAACTAGGTTCTAACAATGTATTGACATCAAGCGATGCAAAGGAGACTAAAAGTTGGCCATTGCTCATCGCTAAAGTTCATTTGAAGTGAAAAAGTTTTTAGTGATAAGCGATGGGGGAGTGGAAGCGCAAGATCTTGACAAGTGGTGTAATCATGATCCTTCATTACATATTTTCTATTGCATATTGCTGGAATGATTTAGGCGATAAAAAGTCTCCAATGATGCAAAGAGCCAGCACGATGCAAAGGATATGCAACAAGCCATTGGGTGTTGCGGAAGGAATTAGGGAAGCAATATAACTTCAGTGATGCATAGGAGGTCAATGATGCGAAAGATATATAAGCCATCACGCATCGTGGAAATGCAATGAAAGGCAATAGATTTGTAGCGATATAAAGAAGGCGCACAATGCAAGCAAAAGGAGTCCATCGCTCATCACAGAAATGGAACCAATGATACAAAGGGAAAGGAGGATGAGCAATGTAAAGACTTAGACGATAGCAATTTAGCACATGCCCAAAATTTGTTCATAAAGAGGAGGTCGCCTAGGCACAATGTAGAATGGGGACTTAAAACAAACCCAAGGCGTAGATGCAACTTAGGACAAAAGGAAACTAATTTCATGACTTCAACTTTATAAAACAACTCTCGGATCATAATTAAGGGAAGTTTTTGTGCAATGAAGCAAACGGGAACCCCAAACACAAGGGGTCGGTAATCACATAGAGATGATAGATTAAGATGTAACTTAGACAATTGGAAACCTAAGCCAACAGTTCAATGGGAAAATGGACCAAAAGAATAAGCCACCAAAGACCAACTCAATTTTTTTTTTTGTAGGGTTCCAACACATCCCTTGCATTTTTCTTAGCATATGTTGAGGAATTCCACTCCTCACTAACAAACATCTGCCTCAAAGCTCCCTTTGACCGCAGTAAGGATTGTAGAGTGATGAAGTTGGTAGAAAAGCATGTTATGCTAGGGCGAGCCAACTCCTTCTGCCCCATGTATTACCTCATAAGGTTGAGGACCCTTGTGTGAGTATATATGAACTTACAAATATTTTTGCAATCTCCACACATGCTTTGATCTAGGCAAGCTTGCCAAGATCCTCCAATATGAGGTCAAGGCAATGAGTAGCACAAGGTGTCCAAAAAAATGATGGGCGCCTATCCATCAATAGTCTACCTGCAACAACATAATTTTTTGCATTATCTGTGACTATTTGCACCACATTCTCCTCCCCTACCTTAGCCAAGACACCCTCCAAATCCTCACAAAGGAATTCAACATTTTTGGTGTTGCTGAATGCATCAATATATTTGATGAACACGGTGCCACCTAAAAAAGAAACAAAATAAATGATCCAAAAAATATAAATTTAAAATCTTGATTGTTAATCACTAAATCAATGCATTTTAGGAAGTAAAATATTTACCTAAGGAAGAAAAATGAAAGTTGAGAAATGTCCTATTTCTTCTATCAGTCCAATCATCAGCTATGATGGTGCAACCCTTCTTCCTCCAAATGTCTTGCTACTCCTCTATTGTGGCTTTCACATCAGCCACTTTTTGGGACAAAATTGGGCCTTTTATCTCTTCATCAGTAGGGGCTTTGAACCTCGCCCCACAAATAGTAACTACATCAATCATATTTTGCCAATATGGAGACCTAACACAAATAAATTAAATAAAATATGTATTGAAAAATGTATAATTTCAATTTGAATTCAACATAGCTCTAAAAATAAAAATTCAAGAGACAAAGAATCAACTATCAACCTATATATTTTAAAACAAAACAAAATAAGAATTTTCTGGCTGCATGAAATGGAATGTCACAATAAAACAAAAAGTCTCCAATTGTAGCTTTGGTTGCATCATGTTTATCCTTGTTCCAGCCCATGCTCTTAAGAGACGGTTGGGAACTTGGAGTAGTGTGTGGCAAAATATATGAATCCAACTTAGATCCATGAATTCTAGGCCCAATGCTAATGCTACCACTGCCAATACCACTACCACTACCAACAATCAAAGGTGTAGCTTGTGGAGGAATTGGAGGCATGGAAGAACCCGAATCTCCAACTCCACACATGGCTGCCATCTCTTCTATTTGCTTCTTTTTTAACTCTTTTTTTTCTCAAAGGTTTCCAATTGTGCTTGTTCTTCACACATTATGTAATGCCCTTGTGTGCGGCTAGGTGTGTCCTGGCGGACACGTGGCCACCAAAGGCCCAACCACTACACCAAAAGATTGGCCTAGTAGTGAGGGTGGCTACCCAAGTGTTAGGGTGATGACTAGGGAGGAATCTTTCACCACCATGCCACAACCAAAGAATCTGGGGTCTTAAGCAAGAAGCCAAACACATGGCCGCTGGGACCACCCAACCTGTACAGGGACATTATAGCCCACCACGCTCCATGAGTCTCAACCTCAAGACCTCGGCTTTGATACCACATTGGCCAAATTAATTCTCCAATTTTACTTTTTACAAATTATTTGAATAATCCTTTGAATGTGAAGAAGAATTCATTATGTACTTCTTCATATGGCATAGTTATCATCCTCTTGCTTAGTGGAAAAACTGAATCATCTCTTTTCTCTAAGGACACTTGGGAGAATTTTTCTACCTTGAAGAACAAATGACATGTAGTTCCTTCTAACATAGTATCTTGTTCTTCTTCATAGTAAATAGGAAAGTTCTACAAGGTAGACAAGAAATCTAACTCATGTCAATTAGTTGATGAAGGAATAAATCAATCTCTTTAAAATGAGACTCTATTGATGGATTCTCCTATATATTATCTTCATGTACTCTCCTTTTTCCAAGTCTTTGCTCTTTCATAGTCATTTCATTCCACAAATATGCAATATCATTATAGATTCACTAGCAAGATCATCTTGAAGATGTTGAAGGTTAATTGAAACACTACTAATTTGACCTAGTAGAAATATCAAGTCGCATCATGCAATGCATCTTTGGACAATGTTGGGTATTGTGGTCACTTGTCTCTTAAAGAAAAAAATGTTGATGATATCATTAGGAGGTTCCTTCAAGGAAAACCTTTCAAGTGGAGGAGTAATTTAAGTGTTACTTTTGTTATTCAGGTTTTAAGATTCCCTTGATAGTACTACATTAGACCATGTTGAAATTTTCTTCTCATCTTAGTAAAATTGGTCACTACTTTCTACAAAAAAGGATTAATGCAAATTGGAACCCTAGGCTTGATGGAGTCTTTCCTAAGTTTTCTAGTAGTTATGATGCCATATTCAAGCTTGAATTATCATGCATTGTATTCTTCAAGCTCAAGTTTTGATTAAGAATGTGACCTTGTATGGAAGTGCATTGATGAATAAACTTAAGAGAATTTGTAAAGAAGTCTTTAGACTTTTGCTGATTATTCCATTGAGGTGACTAAATCATGTGAAAAAATTCCTCGCGGGCTTATTATAATCCTTATTTGTATTTGATAGTTAGGAAAAAAGAGACCATTCTTAAGTAGTTTGAAGCTTGATGAAATTTCTTCCTCATAGTTTCCCAATTTGTTATAAAATTGGTAATGAGATAATGAAATCGTTTTGTTGTTTCTCCAACTAAGCTTGCAATGAAAATTATAACCATTACATCTTCGTGTGCCACACATAGAATTCTACAAGTTGTGGTGAAGGTGACCTATGTTGGGGTGTTGCATGTTATTACCATGAAATTTACAAAAAATCTTCATTGAGCCTCATGGGAAGTCATGGTAAACTACAATTTCCAAGGACCAATGTTGGCTCCCCTCAATAATGGGAGTGGGGGTGAATCATTATTAAACTATGAGTCTTATCACCCATTATTGGAAGTCTTTCTTTATATTTATCTTGATCTTGTAGAAATATGTTAATGATTCACTAATTGTTGGTGAAGAATTTTTTCTTAAATGTGCTTTAGTAGGTATCTAAAATATATAATTAGGAATCCTTTCCTTCCTACTTGATCTAATAGAGATCCTATCAATTAGGAGGAAAAGAGAAAAAAATTATTTTCAACTCCAAGTTTAGCCTGTCTTATCTCATTTCCTAGTAGAGTCACAAAAATTGTTAGCATTTTAATTTCCCTCTTGCAAGGCAACACAAAATTAAGCAACACATATGTTAGAACAATTCTTCAAATTATAAGGGGAAACCCCCTAAGACCTAACTAAACCTAAAACTAACCTTAGAATAAGACTATAGATATCTTTTAAAGTTATGCACATTGTGCAAGATTTCAATGGGGGTTTCACATAATAGAAATTACTAATTGCCTATGTTTTTCTCCAAATGCATGCACTAGATTATAAATATTCAAGCTTTACAATGATATTTTCTATTAAAGAAAATAAATAATTCAAACACAAATGAATACCACAAGTTCCTACACACTAAAATAGACACTAGTATTCCATTGTAATAAGAGTTTGAAGGAATAACATAGGGAAATGTTTACTTTCTAGCTAAAATAGAGGCCAATAGATCTCCATCAGTAGGAAAGAATTAGATAATCTAGACATTACACAATTTCATGAATAAATAAATAAATAAACTATATTTAAAGCTAAAACTTAGAAAGATAAATCTCACTAAAAAAATATTAACTAAATGCAATATTCTTTTGATTTACTTCAAAAAAATGGAAAACATATTGTCATGTATCAGTCCAATAAAGACCCTTATCTTGTTATTTCATTTCCCATAGACTAATGGGGTGGTGTAAGAGAAATTATTTAATGTTTTTACAAGTTTTCAAAAAATTAATTTTAAATTTTATATTAGAAAAGACAACTTATGTTTTATTATTAAAATAAATGTTATTTTACAAGAAGGGTCAAGAGTAATGCTATGAATGGAGTCCA